>VZZY01006847.1:47249-97592 GCA_013400335.1 Eurystomus gularis | reverse complement strand
GGTCCCCGGGGCACCGGAGGCATCAGGCGGGAGTGGGATGGAGGGTCCCGGTGGTACCGAGAGGGAGAGTCCCGGGGGCATCGCTCAGGAGTATTCGGGAGGTCCCGGGGGGAGTACCGGGCTGGCAGACACGGGGAGTCCACGGGATGGAGAGTCCTGAGGGTACCGGGCGGGAGGTGCCGGGGGTGCGGGGCAGGCAGGAGTGCGGGGAAAGCGCTTTCCGGAGGCACCGGGCAGAGGGGCTGGAGGTGGGGGGAGCCGGGGGTGCAAAGGGAGGGTACCCGGGGCGGTGGGTGGTGATGGGGAACCCACTGGGATGGCTTGTGCGGCCCCCCGATCCCGCTGCACCCAGCTCTGCCATCCCTTTCACCCAGGATGAAAGGATGAGAGCCCTCAGTCAGTAGGTGGGGGGGCGAAGAAGCCGCCCACACCCCAGTGCCCTCATCTCCTGCCTTCCCACATCCCCAAAATCACCCCTAGACCTTCCCAGCTCCAAACGTGCTACCCAGAGGGAAGGGTGAAACAGTGACCCCCCCTTACACCGGCATGAGCCCCCAGGACGGGCACAGCCTCGGCATGTGCCAGGGACAAAACTTCGGGGTATGGGGGGCACATGGGGATGGACCCACCTACCTGGGGCGGAAAAGTGTTAGGATTTGACGGGCGTCCCAGAGGCTTGGTTAAGCAGCAGAACACCTTTCGGGCAGGATATTAAAGCCGGTGCTTTAACGGTTTCATGCAGAGACTTGGGGAGAGCGACGTTTGCGGCTCCGTCCGTGCCCGAAGGTCTCGTTCCCCCGAGCGCACACGGTACCTGGCATGGGACCGGGCTGGCCAAGCTCCCCAGGGATGCTCGTGGCAGCGGGCGGGTGGCAGGAAAGGCAAGAGCTGTCCCAGACATATGGATTCAAATGATTTCACCCCAGCACATTGCCCACCTTGGGCAGCCCCTCACCTTCCGCAGCAGGGCTGGGCTCCGGGGTCCCCCCAAATCTCTGCAGCCACCTCCCCAGGTCAGGGCTGAGCCCAGCCAGGGCACCCGCTGCCTCAGGGCTGGATCTGGCCCCCAGGGCTACACCGGCTGAACTCAGCTGCTCCCCACGGGCACTTCCAGATGTGCACCCACAGCTGTGGCCACCCCAAGCCCCGAGCACCCCCCTTTCGTTGCTCTTTACCTGCGCTGCTTGGCCGGTAGCTCTGTGTGGGAAGGAGCAGAGCCATCCCAGTCCTGCCGTGCCAAGGGTTGGCCGGACCCACAGAGCTCAGACGTGGCTTTCTCTGCTGCCCGAAGTTTGGGGATTGCTCGGAGCCAGGGGTTTGGCCTTTCCTAGACAGGATGCTTCGCCAAGAAAGGCAGAGCCCGTCTGTCAGGCTTGCAGGCGGTTCGGATCCAGGCTTGCCGCTGGGCCCGTCTCCAGCTGTAGCATTCCCTCCCTCCCTTCCTCGCACCAGTGCAAAGCGATTTTCTATGCCAGGGTTCCGGAGCTCACGGTGCCGCGGCGAACTCCTGCTTCATGTAGCTCCCTCCGAGGCCATCTCCTCAGCCGGCGGTGCCTGCCAGGAGGCAAAACTCCACTGCAAACCCCAAAAAGCAATTACAAGCTTACAGAGGTGTTGCTCGCACCCTCCGTCCGTGCCCTGCTCCTTGGTCCAGCTGTCAAAATGCTTTATGGTGTTAATACCTGTGGCTTTGTCAACAGGAGTTGTGTTAATAACATGCACATTTCAGTGGGCTAATGCAGACCATGTGCCCCTCTTGTAAGCGTGTTAATCTTTATGGGGGTTTCAGGGCTTGAGGCCGAAAGGGAAACGCAGGCAGAGCGGGGCGGGGGGGCTGCAGCACCTGGGGCTGGAAGTTGCATTTTCTACAGCCTTTAGGAGCACAGAGGGGGGGACCTGGCAGTGGGGAAGCATTGACCCCTCCTGGCAGCCCTATGGGGAGGGGACATGTGGCCAGAGAGGGTCCCTGGGGTCAGCTGCTGGGGGTCCGGGTGTCGCACGGAGGAAGCGGCATGGCCTGGTCCCATCCCCACGGGCGCACTGAGCCGCTTGCAGCTGCCTGTGGCGTGGGAGAGCTGGCCACCACCAGCCCCAGCTGCGCTGCCTCAGCCTTCCCAGCACTATTTATAACCAGGCACGTTCGGCTGCTCCCCCAGCCCCACTCATGGCAGGGAGAAGGGAGGTGGGAGGGGGCCAACCCCTTGCCCAAGCAGGGGAGACGCGCTGCAGGGATGGAGCCATGGGGTGAGCCCCAGTCAGGTTGGCTGCAAAGCTCCACGAGCTGGATCCATCCCCAAGGAGAGGCGTGCAGATGGCCCACCGCAACGCAAACCCCTTCCTCATCCCCAAACCCATCTCCCAGCTGTCCTTCAGAGGTGCTGGGAAGCCCCTTCCCACCACCCCCAAGCCCTTCTGCCTGCCCAGTTGCTGACTGCCAGGCTGGGCTGGCGAAGCTGCGCCAAGGAGGAGAGCTCGAAGCAGCGCCAGGGAGGAGAAGCACATGCCTTCAAGCGCAGGGTAATTGGAGCACTTTGTCATTCAGATGCCTATAATTGGCGCTCCATTGTCTCAGCCGGGCCGGATGCTGCCGGATGATGCACAGCGAGTTCATAACGCCGCATTGTGCAAAGCCGCGGCCAACTGGCTGACGAGGCATCCAGATGCACGGGGAGGGGGAAGCTCCTCCACGGTTATAGCCGAGTTTCTTCCCCATCTCAAAATCAAGCTTAACTGGATGGCAAAGGGATGGTCCCGCCCTGGCACACACCTGCCTGCGAGCAGAGGGAGCAAAAGGAGCCCTGGCCGAGCTCAAACCATCACGAGCATCTCACCCAGGCAGAAATGCTTCCTGCACAGCCCCGGCCAAGATGGGTTTTGGGGAGCAGCCGTCCTGCAAATGCACCCCGTTCCCCAGCCTGCAACGTGCATGTGCAGGGTGGCTCTGACCCCACTGCTCCTGGCAGGTTTATTGCTTCCATATGTGACGACAGGTTTATAAGCAGATACACTTACTTCCATTAGACAGTAAATGTTGCTGAAGCTCTCAGCGCTCCCTTCAAACTCTTCGTTTCCATCGTGGGGGCTGGTTTCTGATCTCCGTGTGCTGTGCAGAGCTGTCACCCCAGCTCTCCAAACCCTCCATCGCAGCCGGCAGGTCTCTCTGATGTCAGCCCGTGGGCAGTGCCCTGCCTTCCCCAGGCTGGGGAGCGCTGAGCCCTTCAGGGTGGCAAAGCATCCTTAGAGGAGATGGCTCAGGTGAGCAGCAAAAGAAACAATGCTGTGACCCTGCAGAAAAGCACAGATCCCTCCCCAAAATACCCACCAGCCTGGGCCATGGGCTTTTCTGACCTTCCTCCAGCTGTAGAATTCATCAAGATCTTTCCTGATGAGTGAGTTTTGCATAGAAAAGTCATTTCTCCCAAGACCTGTATTTAATACATGAGCCCCCTTAACTCCCAGTGTGGAATGTCCAACCCAGAGGAGGACCCTACCTGGACACGACACTTCTCCGCTTGCTCTTGAAGTGAAGGGAGGATCCCGTAACAAGCATCACTTCTGGGCTCTGTTTTCTCTCCCAGGGACCCACCTGGAGCTCCAAGGACAAGTGCTTCACCAAGATGTACACGACGAGCGGGGAGTGCTGCAAAGCCTGCAACCTGGGAGAGGGGGTGGTGCAGCCCTGCGGGGTCAACCAGACGGTCTGCGAGCCTTGCCTGGACAGTGAGTACCCAGAGCAGCGCACCCCAAAGGGGCTGGCACAGGGTCTGGGAGGGGCTTTGGGGACCATGAGCATTAGCAGGTACCGGAGTCTCCCCGTGTGCATCCTCTTTCCCTTCTGGAGGTGTTACCTGGGTACAATTTGTGCACTTTGCTTTAATGCTGGGCACATCCCTTGCACAGATCCACTCCACCCCACATGCAGCCTTCCAGAGCCCCCCATCCCTGCGCTGACACCGGGGTCACATCCAACATTTCCCCAAAGCATCTGCCCTGCAAACCCAGCCACAGAGGCAGCATCCCCCCAGTTGGGACCCGTTGGTACCAGGCACTCTTGCAGGTCCCCCTTCCAGCTCTGCTCCTCTCCCGATGGCTCCCTGGCTACTGGTTCATGGCCAGTGTTTGCCTCTGAAAAATATCCCCTCCTCACGCTGACTCCACATCAGTCCAATCCAGCCATGGGGATGTCCCCCAATGACCCACCTGTATTTATTTTTTTTTTAAAATCTTGTGAAGACTGCAAAAATAAAAGCAAGTTTGAGAGGGAAGAAGCAGATCACGTAGGTCCCCAGGAGAGAGAGGAGCAGTTTTCTCCTGGCCAGCTCCAGGCACATTGCCTATGTCAAATGCTTCATAAATGTCGGGCAGAGATGTGTGCTGGAGACCTGCTTAAATGCTTACAGATGAAGGGGTCCAACTATGACTGTTTAAACAACGCCACGATAGGCGTAAGCAATCTGCCCTTCAAATTTACTGCTGCAAACCCTTTGAAGGCCTAAGGACAAGTATTTGTAGGAAAAAAAGCTGTGCCAGCCAAGCGGGGATGTGATCTGAGAGGGGGGAGGGACAGAGCATGGCTTGGGGGGGGGAAGCAAAGAGGAGACAAAGCTTGGGGGAGAGAAGCAGCATGAGCAGAGCCAGCACAGAGCAGGGGACGGAGCAGTGTCAGGGCAGTGCTAAAAATACCTCGGCTTTCCTGCCAAATCGATGAAGGGCACTTACCCCCCCACCCCGCGCCTGGCTGTGGAGGCTGAATCCCACCTCGGGGCTGCTATCGGGGATAACCCCGGCGGGCACCGTGGGCTCTCTCCTCGCTCAGACCCGTCTTGTTATGAGGTCTGGGGCACTCACTGTGCCACCCACCCATGACCCCTTCCTGCAGGGAACCTGGCCAGGGTGTCATGCTCCAGCTCCTGGGGCGCGTGGGGCTGGAAATCCCTTTGTGTTAGTGGGGATGCTCTGACAAACTCGATTCCCAAAGCCCCAGCACTTCCAGGCTGGCAAATGGCTTCTTTCCCAGATTTCTTTGTGGGAACCGAGGGGATGAAGGGTATTCCGACCCTCCCCAGGGGACAAGGGATGTAGAGGTTATGGAAAGACCAGGACCACGAGCCGGGTGCAGTGCTGGAAGCCTTAGTTGGGGTGCAGGTGCAAGTGCCACTGCTCTGGTTTCCATCCCAGCTCCTCCTGCCCAGCCCCACGTTGCTCCAGGCCAGGCAATTGCATTTTTGCTGGGGGATTAACGTGTCAGGGAGCAGCTCAGTTGGGTCAGGGAGCTGAGCTGGAAAGTACCAGGACAAAAGAGTCTGGGCCTTTCCCCCATCCCTAAGGGGATGAGGGCAGCCAGGAGCCAGCGCTGCAGCCCCCAGCCCTCCCAGCATCGCAGGCAGATGGAGAGCAAAGCCTCAGGGCAGCACTTTGTGCCCTGCTCAGCTTGCCTGCTGAAGGACCAGCAAGGCTGAGCGCTCCTGGTCTCCAGGCAGCTGCTAGTCCCCCTCTCCTGCCTCAATTTCCCCCACACCCCTTCATATGCCCTCCCAGCAGCTCCACTCTTTGCTTGGCAATATCTGTTGTGCAGGATCCCTCTCACTTACCCAACAGACGGCAGTGTGCTGCGCACACCAGGGCAGGATCAGGTCTCCATCACCCAAAGAGGGAACCCAGCCCCCTCACCACCTTCAAAAAGGGAGCAGCAGACAAGCTGAGGAGCCTCAACCAGAGTGAAGCCTACTGCAAACCCTCCAGCTTTATACCCCCAGCTCTTCCCCAGCTGTGGCCTTTCATTCATTTATTCATTCATTAATGGCAGCAGGGACTGAGGCCCAGAAGCTGGGAGCTGCTGGGTGGTGGTGATGACCATGGGTTGACCCATGGGTGCAGGGGGCAAATGCTCCCCCAGCTCTCCTCTGAGCCCAGAGTGGGATTTCGGGGTGGGGAGAGAAGAAGACCTGCAAGCCCCACTGTTGGACCTTGCTGGGATAGAGAGAGGGTCTTTTTGGACCTGGGCTCACACAGGATCTTGCTGCCGCGGGCGCTGGGCAGGTGCAGGCAGCCCTGGTCCCACCCTGCCAAGCATGAGCCGGTGGGGAGGAATGCGGGCACGGCCCTGGGCTGCCGAGATCCCCACCTCCACCCTGAGCTCTTGCTTTGGATGTCTTCCTGATTCACCAGCCAAATTGGTTTGTAAAAATTCACTACAACCAAAGCACCGCTCCTGCTAAAGCCCGTGGGGGCCCGAGACGGTCCCTGCATTAGCCCAAATGGCCACTTGCACTTTTTTTTATTATAATTTCCCTTCTCCCCCTTGCTTTCCAGCCACCCCTGATTGCTGCCTCATGATTTATTTATCCCCCTCGCCAGCCCCCGTCGCTGCGGGCGGGCAGGAGGGAGGGAGCAAGGGGGCTTTTTGAATCTCAGCTGTAATTGCTCAGCTCGGATACCTTGCTGCCACTGAAAATGTGCCCACTCAGCCGTATGCCTTTCCTGGCCACTTCCCCACTCTAATGGTGTCTATCAATAATTCAGAATAATGCAAAGGATGAGCCCAGGTTAATGGGAGCTGCACATGCCGGCGGCCGGCTCGGTGCGGGGTGGGCAGGAGGGCAGGGGCTGCTTGTCTGCCCCCAGAGCAGAGCCGGGCCAGCAGCACTGGAGAGGGTTCATCCCTGGGGTCAGGGCACAGAATAAGCCCCGAGAGAGGAGTAGGACACCCAGGCATGGGCGAGGGGGTGGAGGGAGCTGTTGAAGTGTCACGGTTGTCGCCGCACAGGGTTTGGTGTAGCTGAGCCATGGTGGGAAAGCAGCCACTGAGAGGGACGGCATCTCCATCCCTCTAACCCTGCCCATCACCATGGTCTCAGGGTTCTTCCTTCCCCTCTATCTTGAAAACGGCCACAAATCAAGCACCAGAACAGCTCTGCCCTAAGCCTGCTCATGGCTCAGTCTCTCCTTGGCCACCCAGGAAGGCTGGAGGCCACAAAGGGTGGGAACTGCTGTCTCCCACCACCATCCCTGGGAGATGGGCAGGTAATTAAAGATTAGCATGTGGCCAGATTGGCTTCCTGAGGAGCAGGGCGCACAGAGGGGTTGTGGTCGAGCTCCCCGACACCTTCTCCACCAAGGAGGCTGGACTTTCGCCCAGCATTTTGGACGAGGAAGATGGGGCATTGTGGCAGTGTGGGCTCGGGGGGAGATTGAGGGGTGGCAGGCGATGCAGGGACAGCAGCTGTGCCCTCCAGAACGGGAGCTGATCTGTCTTCCTGGGCTAAAAATATCTTCAAACACCTTTGGGAGTGGGAAGGGAGGAGATGCGGGGGTAGCTTGCTGCGCTGCAGAAGGAGGATTGATTTCCCCGGCAGGATGAAACCAGAGAGCAAGGAGCCCCGGGGTCAGGGGAGAGTCAGCAATTAGTGTTGTAACCTCCTGTTCGCATCACGGCTCGTGTCGGGACACGTGGCTGAGGAGGGGGGCACAGGGTGGTGATGCCCCGAGGGACCCCCCAGGCAGGGTGCCAAGGAGAAAGCCTTTGGGATGCTGGGGAGCAGCGATGGCTGTGGGATGCTCATGGAGACCATCCAGGGTTGAAAACGGGGCTGGTGCTCCAGCCGGGGATCCAGGATGCTTGTCCAGGGACATGGGCACCAAGCGCTGGGATGGGCACATCAAGGGCAGCATCCAGCCCTGCCCAGGCTGGATCCCCAGCTCAAAGGCTGGATCCCAGCTGAGCTGGGAATTGCTGCAGGGAGGGTGTAGATGTTAATGGGAAGCAGAGCGTGCAGGCTGGGGGATGCCTGGTGGTGTTGGGGGGCTGCAGGGTGGGGACACCTCTCCTTCTGGCCTGGAGGAGGGGGAAAATGGGGAAAGGGAAGATGGTCCTAGCCAGCAGCCACCGCACAAACTCATCTTCCCAGCCCGGGACCATTTCATAGGGTTGTTCTGGCTGGAAGAGACCTTCAAGATCATCAAATCTGTGGGAACTGGGATTGTTTAGCTTGCAGAAGAGGAGGCTGAGGGGAGACCTCATTGCTCTCTACAACTACCTAAAAGGACATTGTGGTGAGGCTGGTGTTGGTCTCTTCTCCCAAGTAACTAACAACAGGACAAGAGGTAACGGCCTCAAGTCGCACCAGAGGAGGTTTAGGTTGGATATCAGGAAGAAGTTCTTTACTGAAAGAGTGGTCAGGCAGTGGAACAGGCTGCCCAGGACAGCGGTGGAGTCACCATCCCTGGAGGGGCTCAAAAAAAGAGTAGATGTGGCGCTTCAGGACATGGTCTAGGGGGATGCTGGGATGAAGTTTGGACTTGATGATCCTAGATGTCCTTTCCAACCAAAATGATTCTATGATTCTATGAAATCCAACCGCTACCCCAGCATGCTGGGATGAAGAGTCATGGGGCAAAGCCAGTGCCGGGGAGCAAAGTGGCAGCGGGGACAGGGACGACGTGCTGGGGGGGGACCCACTCACCTCACCCTCTGTCTCCTGCCAGGTGTCACCTACTCGGACACGGTGAGCGCCACGGAGCCGTGCAAGCCCTGCACGCAGTGCGTGGGGCTGCAGAGCATGTCCGCGCCCTGCGTGGAGTCGGACGACGCCGTGTGCCGCTGCGCCTACGGCTACTACCAGGACGAGCCGAGCGGGAGCTGCAAGGAGTGCCGGGTGTGCGAGGTGGGCTTCGGCCTCATGTTCCCCTGCCAGGACTCACAGGACACGGTCTGCGAGGAGTGTCCCGAGGGCACCTTCTCCAGCGATGCCAACTTTGTGGACCCCTGCCTGCCCTGCACCACCTGTGAGGAGAACGAGGTGCTGGTGAAGGAGTGCACGCCTGTCTCAGATGCTGAATGCAGAGGTAACACCGCCTTTACCGGGGAGAGCTCTTCTGGAGGCGAGAGCTGGGTTCTCCAGGTCTCCCGTAGCGCTCCCTGCCTCAGTTTCCCTTCAGCCCGCCAAGGACTGGTGGAGATGCTTTGGTTGTGAGCACCCCGGTTGCTCCTTGGCAGTAGCAGCAGCTCCTGGCTCCAGAGAAAAGAGCTTTGTCCCGACTGCTGCCGATTCCCAGCGCGGGGGCTGCCAGCGCAGCTCCCTCGGAAGGGTCGAGTAAATGGAGCCATAAGTCAAGGAGCACAGGGCCAGCTTTGTCAGCCGCCAGCGTGGCCCCGCCAGCAGCCGCTCTGACGGCCACTGAAGCACCGCTCTGAAAGGGCAGCGGGGGCCGTGGCCGGGAGGCCTGGCGGGGCAAGGTGCCAGCTCCCCACCCTGCCACCCGCTCCCTCCTCGCTGGGCCAGTGGCCGTGGCACAGCCCCACGGGGCTCACTGCCAGCGGGCACAGGAGAAGCCCCTGGTATGGGGGGTTTGGGAGGGTGCCGGCACCCAGGGGAGGGGATGGGGCAGCTGTAGGCGAATCTTTTCCCAGGGCAAGACAAGACGTATTCCAGGCGCTCTGTGGGACACGCCTGGGTGCGGCGAGAACGGGGTCACTCCCAAATGGGGCCGGGCTGGTGGGGTGCACGGCTGTAGGCAGGGGCCAGGAAAGGGGCAAATCCAGGCTCTGGCGCTGCTGGTAGTGGATGAACCTGGCTCCGTGCGAGCTGCGGTGGCAGCTGAGGTGCCCTACACAGGTCGTGGTGTAGATGTGCGATGGATGGGAGGCAGCTGGGGGTGCTTCCCTGGGCTATGGTACCAGCAATGGGAGCTCAAGGCTCAGTCTGATGCTTGCACACGGTGGGAAGGGCTGCAGGACTTGAGCAAACCCAGTGCTGGGAAGAAAGAGCTTTCAAAGCCATGTCCATGTCCAGCCATGACCAGGCACTATCTGTCATCTACTTCAGCTTGTCCTGGGGACCAGGCAGGCTGGTGCTGTCTGGGGCCAGGGGATGAGGTGTTTTGGAAGGACAAGCCTGGGGACAAGGGGATGGGGCAGACCTGGCACCTCTGCAAGCCCCAGAGCCTTTGGAAGATCCCTGCAGAGACTGTTGTCCCTTTACCAATTCCCCCACCACTACAAGGCATGGCTAGCTGTGTGACTCATTATTCTCCTTTCTTTCCCCTTCCCTCCTGGCAGACCTCCACCCTCGCTGGACAACACATACACCATCCCTGGTGGGCTCCGACAGCCCTGAGCCCATCACCAGGGACCCCTTCAACACCGAGGTGATGCCCAGCACCCTGGCAGACACCGTCACCACCATCATGGGCAGCTCACAGCCTGTCGTGAGCCGTGGCACCGCTGATAACCTCATCCCCGTCTACTGCTCCATCCTGGCAGCCGTGGTGGTGGGGCTGGTGGCCTACATCGCTTTCAAAAGGTAGAGGACCGAGGCAGCACCGTGGGGTCGTGGCAGAGGACTTGGGTAGTGGGAAGCAAGCTGTGTCCTCCTCCTTGGAGGTCCTGCGGCTGAAGCTGTCACAACAAAAGAGGGACAGAACCAGGCTGGGTGGGTAGGAGGTGGATTTCCAAAGCTGCATGAGCAATCAGGGGTGAAAGAGGGAGATGGCAGCAGGGTGGGGGAGACCTCATTGCATCCCCCCCATGCCTGGCCCCTGCTTGTTCCAACACGCTGCGGGCAGCCGTCATGGCCAATCACACTCAGCAGCTCATCCCTGGCATGATGGGCTTGCAGCTGGTCCCGGGCAGGCCAGGGCTGGCTCGGCAGCTCCCTGGGCACCCCTGAGGGTGAGGGGGACCCACAGGCAGCCCCAGGACCCCTGCGTGACCCGGCAGCACAGCCGCATTTTTGCAGATCCATGCAGAAGGGAGCCCTGCTCTGGTTCCTTGCAAAGCTCAAGAGCTCTGGCCACCACGCTGGAGAGGTTGAGCCAGAGGCTGTAGCAGAAATGCTTCTCCTTGGGAAAAGTGGTCCCAGGAAAGGAGGGCAAAGCAGCAAACCCACTCCCAGCCTGGGGGGATGTCACCGCCGGTTGTCACCTCTCCCTGCAGGTGGAACAACTGCAAACAGAACAAGCAAGGGGCCAACAACCGCCCTGTGAACCAGACGCCTTCACCAGAGGGGGAGAAGCTGCACAGTGATAGCGGCATCTCGGTGGACAGCCAGAGCTTGCACGACCAGCAGCCACCCAGCCAGAGCACCCAGGGGCCAGGTAGGGAGAACTGGGCACTGCAGGGTGGGCAAGGGCACCCCGGGGATGAGCTTAACGCAGCTTTATCCTTCCCAGCACCCAAGGGAGACGGGAACCTTTACATCACTCTGCCAGCCACCAAGCAAGAGGAGGTGGAGAAGCTGCTGAGCAGCTCCACAGAGGAGACGTGGAGGCAGCTGGCCGGGGAGCTGGGCTACAAAGAGGACCTCATAGACTCCTTCACCCGGGAGGAATCGCCCGCCCGGGCTCTCCTGGCTGACTGGTCCTCCAAGGAGACGGCCACCCTCGATGCCCTGCTCACTGCCCTGCGCAAGATCCAGCGCGGGGACATCGCCGAGAGCTTGTACAGCGAGTCCACGGCCACCTCTCCAGTCTGAAGGGTGGCCCGGGGCAGCCCCGCGGGGTCCCCTTCCCCCTTCGCCCCCTCGCCTCTCCCCTCCCTGGCACTGACAGCCCCAGAGGGGAGGGTGGGAAGGAAGCGGGGGCTCCCCGGGCCCCCTCAATTTACGGTCCTGTGTGCACTGAGCTCCTGTTTTCGGTATCGCCCACTCCCAGCACCGCCTCCCTCACCCTGACAGCCCGTAAGGGGTTGGGTGTGGGCCTCAGTCCCGCTCAGCACCCAAAGCCTGTCTGCTGCCCGATCATCCTCGGCAACCCCCCGAGGCTGGACAGATGGATGCAAGAATGAGCACGATGCTCTCAGTCCTCTCCCCTTCCAGCCCCTTCTACTTCCTCCTTGGGGCTCCAGTTCTCCTCTTCCTCCTGTCCTTCCTCCTTAGCCCACCCCACTGGTATCTTCTGCTCCTCTCCAACACCCTAAAATCCAGCTTCTTTCCCCAAACCTCAGGCGAAGGTCAGGGCTGGGATGGATGTGGGGAGAACTGGAGCTGCTGTACCAGGATTTGGGAAGGGGGCTTGTCCTACGGCTGGGCTGCGCCATGAGGGGTGGGCTGGGGGAAAGGACTTGGCTTCCAGCAGCCCAACCTACACTGTGAAATTCAGGGGGTGCAGCCCCCCTACATGCTCCACAGGGCTGCCAGCACTTGGGCTTGGTGAGGAGCAGCCGGGACCACCCCAACGCTGAGGACTAGACATCTAGATGCCACCACCTCCCGGGCACTGGAGCTCCATGGAGGGGACACTGAAGGTCTAAAGGGCTGAAAAAGTGCCTGCCTGCAGCGGGGACATGACAAAAGGGCTCTGCTCATCCTTCCCCCAGCACCAGCTCTGGCATCCCTGCGCTGCACCAACCCAGGAGCAAAGCCACCCTGCCATGATTGCACTGTCCCTGCTGACCCAGCGACCTGGTTGGGGCTGGTGGTCCCAACCCCCTGCTTGTAAGGGCTCCTTCTCCTCCAGCACTGTGAAGGGTGGCTCAGAAATGCCCCTGCGGGCTCTTCACCTCCATCCAGGGGTACAGTGGGTGCTGCCCACCCTTGGTGCACCAACTGCCTTCCCAGGACATCCTTGAGCGGTCCCAGCACCTCCCTGTGCCAGAAGCCCAGCGCAGCCCCAGGGAGGGGACATCACTCACCGCCTCCACATCTCCAGAGCTATAAGTGCAGTTTCTTGGCATATCAGCACCCAGCTCACTCATGGGTGATGCTGGAGAGCAGCTGCCGGGCAGGTGAGCACTCACCTCATGCCCCCCACAAGCTGCCATCAAGCAGCCAGCGTTGTCCTCGGGGATGTCCCCAACACAGCTACAGCTTTGATGTCTCACTTGCCTGGAGCATCACGACATATTTGCAGAGGAAGGACTCCAAGGCAAGCTGGTGCGTGGCACCAGCACCGGGTACGTCTGTGCCTACAGACCCCCCCCTTCACCTCCAGAAACTCTTTCCTGAGGGCAGAAGGTGATTCTCCTCCCCTCCTTAAGGAGATAAGCAAGACTTGTAAATAATATTGTGTCATTTTACTCAATGTTTCTACGTGTAACGTGGGGTGACGGTGTCCACCCCGGCCTCTCTGCTCTTCCTCACTGCCTGCAAGGCGAGCTTTCGTTTTGCAGCCCAAGCCTTTGGTCCCACCTTGTTTCTGGCCTTAAAGACTCAGTGGGGAGGCAGGGAAATGTGCACACCCCAAAAATCATTGCAGCAAGTCCATGAGAAACTTGGGAACATGGAAGGATTTGACTGGACCCAGCAGAGCTGCTGGTGTCGGGAGGGAGCACTCAGCGCTTTCTGAGGGATTGGAGCCTGCGTCAATAGAATTTGGGCACCCAGGACCTCCCAAAGCTTTGGGAATTTTGCACCCTGTGCTTTGGATGCTAAAGCAGCACAGGCTGAAGCTGGATCTCCAGGATGGGCTGTTCGACGCCTCCTACCCTCGTGCAGCAAAGAGCAAAGATCCCTTTGGGGGAACCAACCCCTGCGACACTTTGGCTGCCGGCTGCCCATGCCAAACCCATTGGTTAGAAACACTTGGCCCCAGCCAGGCCATGAGTCCCACGTCCAAGTCCTGAACCTCTCCCATCACTAAAATCCAAGGAAACAGCCCCAAATTTGCAACCCCACTTGCAGCGGGTGACTCCAGCTTGCAAACCCCGAGCTGGGACGCTGGCTCCTGCCAAACCAAGCCATCCCCTGGGATGCTTTGGGAGGCATTTAAATGTTAGTTATCATCAGGTTGTTTCCATCAGTCGGTTTTTTTTGGTGAAGTGACTCAAATAAGAACTAAGGGCAACTGGAATAAAGTGCCCCAATCAAAAGCAGAACAAACTGCTCGGTTCAGTCTGAGAAGCCAACCTGGCCCTACCTTGCCGGCTGGGAGCTGCTTTTTTTCAGGACAATATTGCCACGGTCTCAGGTTTCAATTGCCATAGTAAAGGGATTTCCTCCGGGCTGAGGAAACGACGACAAACTCAGCATCCAAAGAGAAGCCGGGGGATGCCTCAAATCCCTGGTTGCAGGAACTAAAAAAGTAAAATTTAAAAAAAAAACAACAAAAAAAGGAGGGAAAACCAAGCCAAAGCTAGTGCTCGTCGGTACGTTTTGTGTCCTTTTCTAATATTTCTGTTGTACAAAGACCGTGTGTTTCTCCACTCACCCCCTTGTAATGCCAGTGCTGATTTCTTAGGAAGTTTTACGGTGAAGAAATAGCCGTTGTAGAAGGAGTTTGCGGGGTTTGTGGGTGGGGTGTGAGCAGCATGAGGTGGGGGGAGATGTGCGGGGGGTGGCGGGGGCCACCGTGCCGACCGGGTGGGGACTGTCCTTGTGTATTTGTCAGATGCCAATAAAGAGCATCGCTACGTTGGCGTGTTGCTTGATCTTCCCCCCCCAACCCAAGGTTTGTGAATCCAGGACAGGGAAGACAGACCCTTCAAGGGTGAGGGGTTTTTTTTCCTTCTTTCTTCCCCATCCTCTTGTTTTAACCTTACAAACAGCAGCAATGTAAAGTCTGACCTTATGTGATGAAGAAGACTCGCACCTCAGCCAGGAACGCGATGTCAGGAACTTCACACGACTTACCCAGCTTTGCACAGCAGTTACACAAGCAGCTGTGGTGCTGAGCAGCATCCTGAGCATCCCCCCATCACTGCCCACCAAACTGCCTAGGATGGCACAGCTGGGGTACTCCAGGAAAAACCTTTGATGTTGGGGAAAAAACCCAGAAAAAGACGGTAGCTTCTTCCTCTGGCCCCTCCAAGTTACCCTGTGATAGGACAAGGGGTGATGGCTTCAAACTGGAAGGGCAAAGATTTAAGCTAACAAAGGGTAGATTTAGATTGGACATTAGGTAAAAGTTCTTGAGTATGAGGGTGGTGGATCACCGGAACAGAGTTGCCCAGAGAGGTGGTGGAGGCCCCATCCCTGGAGACATTCAAGGTCAGGCTTGATGGGGCTCTGAGCAACCTGCCCTAGTTAGAGATGTCCCTGCTTGTTGTAGGGGGGTTGGACTAGATGACCTTTAGAGGTCCCTTCCAAGCCAACACATTCTGTTTCTATGATTTAGGTAGGAAATTAGGAAGAAGTTCTTCACGCTGAGGGTGGTGAGACACTGGCACAGGTGGCCCAGGGAAGTTGTGGATGATCCATCACCGGAGGTGTTCAAGACCAGGCTGGGGCTTGGAGCAACTTGGTCTAGTGGGAGGTGTCCCTACCATGGCAGGGGGGTTGGAACAAGATGATCTTTAAGGTCTCTTCCAACCCAAACCCTTCTATGATTCTATGATACTCACACAGCCCTTGGGCAGCCAAATCAGGCGGGAAACCCCCCAGGAACTGTGACAGGTAAAACTTCCCCCAAATAAGAGTTTGGCTTTTGCCCCAAAGACCTTCTAATGGCTCCTAGGAGGGTTCATGTCCCCAGCAAACATGAGACACGTGGGCGAGGGCAGCTGGGACCTTGCAGGGTTGGAAGTGGAAGTTGCTGGGCGCAGGGTTGCGTGTGGGTTTGCACACAGAAGTATTTGCACATCACAGCTTAGAAGAGGTTGAAATCAGATGCTCAAATGTAGCTGGTTTTATTTTTGGCTGGCCTGGGTCGCTCTCTAGCAGGAACTGTAATGAGGACCAGGAGTGCACACACATAAATAGCGTTCCCTTTCCTTTTTTCAGGCTCCCACACAGTACGGCAAATAAACAAGGGAAAATAATTGCAATCAATCCATTAGGTTTAATCTGCTTCCTCTTAATCCCCAACCTCCCCTGGGAAAGAGGCTGGAATGGAGAAGAGGAGCAGAGCTGGGCTGCGAGCGTGAGCTGAAGCCTTTCTGTCTGCAACGCCTGGGAAGGGAGCCTGGAGCTGGGAGGCAGGACCTGGGGGGGCAACGAGCATCCTCTGCCTCCATCACCCTCCCTGCATCCCTGGCTGAAGCTGTGCCACAGGGAGAGGGAGGGAAGGAGCTTTTTGAGGTGGTCTTCATGTGTGGGATCAGCTGCGTTAGATGGTCCTTGGGGAGAGCAACTTGATTTATGGTTAGAGCAGGAGGGGGAAAAAGAAAAAAGAAAAAAAAAAAAAAGAACAATAAGATCTGGAAAGGAGCCTGATGTTTGCATCGGCTGGTGAGCAGGGCTGGGGAAAAGGCCCTGGAAAACTTCCTTCCCCTTCTTTATAGGTGCCTGGGGAGGGAGCAAGTGGCCCCCTGCTTAATCTCGCATCTGCTGCAAGGGGCTCTGGAGGGGCTTCCCCGGGCTGGGGGTGGAGGATGATGGCCACCAGCAAGGGAGCACAGGGACAGACCCGTGCTGGACCCACACACCCACTGTAGCCACCGTCACCCCCACCAAAGAACCTCGACTAAGCTAAACCACCCACCACCCCCAGCACGAGGTCTCAGATAACCTCACCAGTCACCGAGAGAGAAGGGAAAAAATACCCAAAGCACACATTAAAACCCCACGATGCACCGAGATGCTTTTGATTCAACTCCCAGCCCCTGCGAGGAGCTGGGACCTTCCCTTAACAGAGGGACAAAGATGGGAAAAGAAAGCTGAGCTTCCAGAATAGCAGCAGGGCTTTGCAAGTGAAACCGCAGCTCACAGCGTCCAGCTGCAGCTGACAAACCCTAATCTCACCTATATTTCTTCCCCATCCATCTGTCTGCCTCCAGAAGCAAACCGAGTAAGAGCTCTTGTAGGTTCCCCTGGCAAATTAGCATGGATTTGTGGGTGCAACCAACCAGGGACTTGGAGATGCTTCATTCCCTGACCCCAGAGACAGCCCCGACCTGCCAACAGCCCCATGGAACCTGCCCGAGCAGGGCACGGGGGTCAGCGCCGGCAGCAGCAGCCCCATCTCCCCCCTGTGCACCCCTGGGCAAAATCTGCCTCCCATATGCCGGTGAGAGCCACATTCCCAAATAATGGGAAGCAGGTCGGCAGCAAAGCCGGGAGCGCCGGAGCGATGGCTGCGTGCCAGTGCCGGGCATGGCATGGCCCTGGGGCTGCTTCGTGCTGTGGGCTGCTCAGAGGCTGGTGGGATCAAGGAGGGGTAATGACCCCCAGGAGAGCAGCCTGGAAGCCTTCCTCTTTCAACCTGCCCTTAGCTCCTCACCGAGGGCTTTTCCAGCCCTGCTGCCCACACCAGGAGAAATAGGGCTGAGCTAGCATCAGCTGGTTTAACACACCACCACATCTCTATCGACCAGGCTCGGGGAAAGACATGAGTGGTCAAAACCTGGAGTAATTGTGGATGCTGTTGCAGCGTCCAGAAGCTCCAGCAGAAACCTGGGGCTGGATAAGCCTAACCCAGGATAAACCTGGCCTAAAAGGCAAAGGGATGAGCAATGGGTGAAAAAACCCAAACCCAACATGCCCAGGTGCCTGGCAAGGCAGAGTGGGTGTGGGAAGGTCCCTGCACCTCAGGGTGTCCCCAATACCCCATATGGGATAGGGGACACAGAGGAGGGGGACATGGGTGTGCTTGCACAGATTATCATGGGATAAGGATGTCTGAGCAGCGACAGAGCCAAGACCAGCCCCTGCAGTCACTTCACTCAAAACCACCCCTAATTCAATGCCTCTAAGAGATATTACATCTCATACACTCACCTGGAAGGAGGAACAGCATTGCCACCAGCAGCGGGGTCAGGCAGTGAAGGGAAAGAAGAGGAAAATGAAGGTCCTGCCTTGCCTTTCTTATTTTCTTCCCCCAATCTCCTCCAGGTGACTCTGCTTTGCTGCAGCTGGGTGCAAACCAAGAGAGGTGGTGATGGGCCTTTACTTTAATGGATTGGCCTTCCTGGAGGGAGCAGGGAGAGGTTAAACAGCCCCAGATGGATCCATCTGGGGGAAGTTAGCAAGGGAGACAAGGTGAGGGGGGATACAGCAGCCAGGGCAAGGCGGTGGTTCCTCCCAAGCACATGCAAAAGTCCTGTTGCTGCTGTTGAATCACCTCAGCAAGACCCAGCGCAGGGGGTCCGGCGTAGGGCAGGGGAGATGTTGCCCAAAATATGCTGAGAAAACCCATTTCCAGCCCAGCAATGCAAGAATCATAGAACCATTTCAGTTGGAAAAGACCTCTAAGATCATCAAGTCCAACATCTCCCTGAGCCCTAGACCACGTACCAAAGCACCACATCTACTCATTGTCTGAACACCTCCAGGGATGGGGACTCCACCACTTCCCTGGGCAGCCTGTTCCAGTGCCTAACCAGGGTGCAATGGAGCTGCCCAGGGATCCCCAAAGTAACCCCCCAGCCAGGGATGCTGCTGGATAAATGGGGGAAAACACTCTGCTTTCCCTCAGAGCACGGCTCTGAGATGCAAATTGCCGCTGGCTGGTGACTCTGCTGACACTGCAGGCTCCTGTGCAGCCGCTGGCTTCAGCTGAAGCTGAGAAGAAGCCACCTGGGTATTGAGCAGCACTTTTGTTCTGGTGAAGAGACAGCAAACTGCCACCTCGGAGCGTGGGGAAGGGAGCGGAGAGCCGCAGAAGTGGCCAAATCCCTCTGGCAGAGGCATCGCAGCAGCTCCCTGGAAGTCTACGCTGCTCCTGCAAAAGGTTTCAAGCTCGGCACAGCATCCTCGCACTGAGGAGTTTTGTAGGAAACTTGCCAACAGCTCGTTTTCCTGGTCTTTTAATTATTTCCTTTATTTGAGTATGAAAGGGGAAGGGGTGGAGGGATGATTTACAGAGAGAAAGTGGTTGGGTTGGTTTCTTTCCAAACGCGGCCGAAGACAAAATCACCAAGAGCAGGAAAAAGCCTCCAAGGGGTCTGGAAGAATTGACTTTCTCCTGTTTCTAAGGGAGGATGGGGCAGATGAAAGAGATTTTCATTCCCAGGCAAGCTGAAGATGAGCTTCAGCCAGGACATTGCTGCTTCAGAGGAGGCTTGTGGGGTCCCTTGCTCTCGAGCTTGTGAGACCTTTCCCAGGAAAACTGCACCACTTGGGTGAAAACCAGGCTGAGACCAACACAGGAAGGATGGTAAAGGGGATTTTATTCCCTCGAAAGGTGAAAAACTCCATACAGTTCATTCCAGTTCACCAGCTCCCTTTAGCCATTAGTTCGTGACTCATTTTCCCCATCTGAAAAATAGAATGAATATAAATCCTCTCCAGATACAAGCTCCCAGGTTAGTTTGCTACTCATTTTAAATAAATATTTTATTCTTTTTTTTTTTTTTTTTTAATCTCCAGCTGCTGGGTGTTGGAAGTGTCTCTTTGTGTTAGAAGCAATGAAAGAAAAATCAGAATAAAATTTTCATTAGATGCAAACTGAGGCCGTTCCAAACAAAGCGAGCAGATCACAGCCGCCAGCCCCGGGGATGCTTTTGCGATGCAAAACTCCGGTGACCATCAGCTGGGACCGGAGGCTGTGCTCTGCTCTGCAAAGCTGCCAGATTCAGTACTCCAGAAATACAGATTTCTGGTTTTCCAACTAGGGAGGCCGGGCTGGGTGCCAGGCAAGCTGTGGGAAGGCAGCAAACAGCAGCCAGCTCCAGTACCCCAGCACTGACCCTCGTGCGTGCTCTTCCTTCCCATCCCTGGGCGCATCCCTGGCCCCACCTCGGTGGCAGATGCTGAGGAAGGACCTGGTTTTGTGGCTGGTCCTTCAAAACCAAGCCAAATCTTGGTGCAGCCGCATCTCTCCAGCTCTCTGTATCGCTTCGCATCCCTGTGCTGCCAGGGATGGGTCACCACCATGGCAGCCCCATGACAAAACCCAATTCTCGCTAATATTCTTCAAGCTTGAAGAGTGAAAAAGAAATAAGCCATGTGAGGCCAGCAAGGATTGTGTTGGGCTCCTGAACGGGGAGGAAATTTCTCCCTCCCTGCAGGTCCAGCTTGTCTTTAAGGTCAAATCCATCCCACCCAAATTCTCCCACCATTTCCCTCGCGCAGCTCTGTAGCTGGAAGAGGTTTGTTCCATCTCTAATTGCTTCAGACCTGCTTTTCAGCCTGGAATAATCAGGGTTTTCTGGAGAGATGCTTCGGCTCGACCCTGGAAAATACCCAAGGCTGTGCACACATGACTGCAAGGTCAAAAAACCAGAGGCGTAAACCAGCTGCAGATCTGTGGGCGAGTAACCACCACCAGCAGCCCCAGCTGAAGCCCAAACTGGAGTTCTCCAAAACAGCCGCAGGGAAACTGCATCCCACCCCCACGTCTAGACCACGCTGGGCACGTGTGTCCCTGCTGCCCCTCGCCCATCCCGCTCACCCGAGGCCAGAGGCACCAAACTGGCATTTTGGGGCTCCCTAAAGTGCAAACCTAAAGTAGCTGCATGCTTGGGCCAGGTGCTGGGTGTGGGGGGACGTGGGTCCCCAGCACAGCCTGGGATGGGGGGGGTTAAGCAGGATTAGTGGAATGAGGTTGTGAGAAGATTAATGAGGATGGGAACAAAGTCACTGGGCTCTGGTGATGGCAATCTGGGCTGGGCGTGGGACCCTGGCACCCATAGCACCCTCCGAGAGAGGAGTCACCCCCTTGCCACCTCCCCAGACAAGCTCTGAGCTCAAGGGTCCTTCCAGATGTTGCTTTACCTTCCCCCTCCTGCTTTGCTGCTCCTGCAAGGTGCTCCCAGGCACCCAGCACTGCTGGAAGCAGGATGGGAAGCAAGGTGAGGTCAATGGGTGCCACATTCCCGTACCACGCCCAGGAGCGTGGCTGGGGATGGGGGGGATGATGTGCTGCCACCCCCCAGCCCCGCTCTCCCAAGGGAGCCCAGGTTAAGGGCACCCAGGGGGATGTGGGCTGGGCAAGCAGCACAGTCCTGCTCTCCAGGGTTGGGTGAGAAGCAGATTTGTCTCCTGCAGACACTGCCTTGGGGGGGTCGATGGCAGCCACATGCCTCCGAGACCCCCCCTCATCAGGGCTGCCTGCACAGCCCCAAGCAAGAGCCACCAACCAACCGAGGTGCTCCCAAAGAGCCTCAATTTTACACTTGAAGTGAAAGGATTGAAGCGGTTACGATTGAGCCCAGGCGAAAAGTTCCTGGGAATTGCACGTTCAACCATATGGATTTGTTCCCTGGTTGAAAAAACACAAAANCAGCCATGGCCGCTGGTTTCAATTATCTCCATGATTAACTTTCTTCGTCTTACCGGCGGTTCCTGCCAGGCGCCCCATTTCCACCCCGCTGCGGTGTTGGGGGGTGGGGGCATGGCTGGGGGGTTGCAGGTCACCCTGAGGTGCTAGCAGGGGGGTACGGGGTGATGCTCCAGCCCCACTCAATGATGGGGAGGATGGACCTCTGGGCAGGCTGGTGGGATGCTGAGCTGAGAGGTTGTAGGAAGGAAAAACTAAAGGGAAGGGGAGATGGGGGAGGAAGAGGATGGAGGCTGAAAGAGGTGACAAAAGGTCAGGAAGGGTTTGGAAAGGCAGGATTTGGTGAGAGAGGGAGCAGGGAAAAGAGGGGACATGGTGCTGGGCTTGCAAACGCAGCTGCCTGCTTGGAGGGAAGGTGTGAACGTCAGAGAAGAGACAAGAAGGGAGCAGCAGGTGATGTGGTTTATCTCATTGCTCCTACCCACACTCAGCCCCTGGGATTCAGCTCTGAGCACCCACCAGCCACCCCCATGGCGCCCGTGCGTGCTGCCCCAGGGCATCCCTGTCTGGCCCCCAACATCTGTACCCAGCACCCATGGGAACCCGGCTCCTGCAGGACACGTTGGATTGTGAATGGTCACATCCAGCACAGCTCAGCACTGACCCCCCGTCCATCCCTGCCTCACCATCTCCTGTCCCTTCCACCAGCTCCAGGCACTGCTGAGGACATTTTGATCCATCCATGCCAAAGAGCTCTGCAAAGCCCAGAGATCACAGGGAACCCATCGGTCCCCATAGTGGGGAGGTCACCTCCAGCCTGGGCCTCTCCTTCCCCACCTTCCTTGGGCACCCCACCTTCCACAGCAATGGGAGAGGAGCAAGGAGAGACCATGACCTCCTTCATTGCCCCCCAGGACCCTCGGGGGAAGTCGTGGGATGCCCCAATCCACCTCACCCCAGCCATAAATCCTGCCCCGATTTCCAGCAAGCGCTAGAAGCTGATTTGATTCTAATTTCCTTCTCTTGACTCAAGATTGAGCCTTTAATCCCCTCCAGCAAGCAGTCCCTGACCATACCACCTCCTCCCTCTCCCCTTTTCCTTCCTGGCCCCCCACCAGCCCCCCGCCCCAGCTGGGCAGCGCGTGGGGCCAGCTGGGCTCCATCGCCAGCCCCAAGGTTATACGACCCTTCCCCTGCTGCTCAGCCAAAGAGGGGGACAATTGCAGCTCAGATTGCTACAAAACCTGAGATGGGTCCTGGATCCCCCTTCCCTGTGCTGGAGAAGACCAGCATGGAGAAAGCAAGGGGCAAATCTCCACCTTTAAGTGGGGGACAGAAGGTCTCAGGGGTCTTCAACCCAGAGGGGAGCGGTACACAGAGTTGGGGAGCACCCTGTGGAATGGAAACCTGATGCAGGATTGTCACCTCCATGCCTTTTTGGCCCAAACAAGTAGGAAGAGGTTAAATCACAGCCGGAGGAATTCCAGCTGGATGATGGGGCACACTGGGAGCAACTGGCTGCTGTGGGGCCATTGCTGTGGCTTTGCTAAGACCAGCCCGGCTGCAGTGGTGGGGCAGACACTCGTGGTCTCCCCATGAAGGGTTTGCTTTGCTCGGCAGCCTCCTTCTCCCTGGTGAAAGTGACGTGAGGATACAGTTGACCCCCCTCCCACCATTCCCGCACCCGTCTGTGTGTCCGGGCTGAGTGAGGCACAAGCTGGAAGCCGGCGTGAAGCCGGGGCTGTGTACAGACAATTAGCAGATGGGAGCATCACAAAGGGTGCCAGAAACCCTTAAGGAGGGTCCATGGGCTTCCGCCAAGATTTCCTACCCATCCCCATCTCCTCTCCACACCCCCCATTCCCTCATGGCCCATCACCCCCGCGCTGCTGTGCTCAGCCTCTGCTGTAGCAAGAATGCAAAGTCCTAGTGATGGATCGAGAAGATGCTGATGTGGGAGAAAAATGGTTGTGAGGAAAATATGGAGAGTTTGGTTCTGAGCTCCAGGGACAGAGACCAAGCTCAAGCTGGGGGAGTAGCAATGGCTGAATCCAGAGGTTGGGACATTTGGCTGAGAGGAACTGGTGGGTTGAAGCTGCAAAGCATCAGCACAAGATGAGGGGAACCCGTGTTTCCTTTCCCCACCCCACCACAGGCAGGGGTTACAGATCCTGCTGGGCTCCGCGGTGGGAGCAGAGACATTTTGGACCCAAGGAGGGGGCTGTGAGGGAAGGGAAAGGGGGGTGAGCTGGTCCCCAGCCTTTCCACACCTCCCCGCTGTAATCCCAGCCTGGGTGGCTGTAATCACCCCCTTTGTCCGGATGAAAAGCGGGAAGGTTGAGTTACCAAATTACACCCATCTCGCCCTCTCCTTCCCGCTTCATCCCTCTCCGGCTGCCCCCGCTGCCGGCTACGGTTACACCACAGACAAAGGTGCTGGCGGCAGGGGGGTGGGGGTCCCCAAACGGGGACACAGCCAGGCCCACGGTGCTTTCATCTCCTCCCGCTGTGGATGGAGCAGAGATAACCCCTGCCCTGAGCAGACTGCGGGGCGAGATAAGATCAGAGCCAGCAGGTACACAAGGCTCAGCCGTTCCACACCCAAAACCAAGGGTTTCTCAACTGCCTTCTGCCTCTTTGCAGGTCAACCCACTGCCCCCCATCACTGTCTCCAGCAAAACCACAGCTGCTCCCCTTCACCTGGTCCTTGCCCAGCTTTTCCCATGTTTTCCCCAGCCATGCTGCCCGTTTGGCGGCAGGGGATGAAATTGGAACTCCTTCTGCACGTTGCATCCTGCAATGGGCTTGGTGGCTTTGCCAAGCAGCTCAAACCTGAGTGATCCCAGCAAACCAGCGAAACCAGGCTCCATCCCAGAGTTTGCTGCAGTGGTTAAATATAGGTTAATTCTACTGCTGTCATCTCCCCACCACCCGGTGACCTTGAGCCCTGAGTTCAGCCTGTCCCAGTGCCTGGGAAGCATCCGCTCAGGGCAAGAAACAAGCCCAAAAATTCCTGCTCGGCCCTTGCACAAGCAGCCCAGAGCCAGTGCTCTGCCAGGGTGGGATGAAAAGTATCCCTCGGCCACAACAGTGTTTCTTGGCTTTCAGGAAAAGTTATTTCTTAACACAGAAGGCTCAGAACAGGGGCCGCGCGGGGGGAAAAACCCACTGATCCAAGCATGCGCTGCTCACTGACATCCCGAGCCTTGGCTCTGGTAACACCGCCTTTTCCTCCAAAGGAGAAGGGATGTTTGCCTGGGATGAGGGAGCTGGAAAGCCGGGCGTTTCTGGCCCCTTCGATGGTGGACAGCTGGGAGATGCGTCAGATCCCTGCGTGGCCATGGACACCTCCATCGCTCCATGCAAGGTGGGTTTCGGTGCTGCCGGTCTCAGCCTGGTTGGGTCCTGTGGCGTGGGATTAGTCACTAAGAGCATCTTCCTCAGGGGACGTTTGCTTTGAATGAAACCAGGGCTACAGGGACAGAGCAGAGGTCCAGCGGAGAGTGTTAGACGATGCTTTTCATCAAAGACCCGACAGCCCGCTGGAACGATGACTTGGTTCCCAAGAGAAACCTGCCCTTTCTTTGAAGTTACTGGAAGTCCCTTAAAATAAGGAGGCTTTTATGGAAAGGATAATTGCTCTTCCTTGCACCAAGAAGCAGTGGGGAGAAGGAATCAAAGGCAAACAGCCTCCAGAGCATCTCTCCTGCAGGGAGGAGAAATATTGTATCTGGCTGCCCCCGCCGCTCCTGCCCGCCCTGCCAATGCTTCGGTCACCTCTTGGGTTTCATTCGTGACGTTCCCAAAATAACTTTTCCTTTCTCCTCAGGACAGGAAGCCGCAAGAAACAAATCAAAGTCCAAGCCTGCTCCAAACGCCGATTCCTCCGGCGTACCAGGCCAGCTGAGGCTGTCAGCATTTGGATAAGCAAGAGCAGGAGAAAATACTTTTTAATTTCCTTGAAGCGCAGCAAGTCACCCGAACTTTGGCACCGATGCTCGCTCCGCGCTGCGTTCACACGCCGCCTCCAGCTCCCAGCAGTTTCAATGCCCCCTCATTTGAAAGTCTGCATCTCAGGGTCAGCTTCAGCAGCCACCACCCAGGGTGCTCCTGTGACCCCCAGACCTCCCTCACTCTCAGCTGCGTCCCTGAAACCTCAGTACATGTATTTGCATCGTCCCAACGTGTAGGGCTGGCTCCCACATGTTCTGGCGGAGCAAGAGCTCAAGGTAGGGCTTCCAAATACTGCCCTGGCCACCAGCTCCTCCATCCTGGCAGGGCTGCTGACCCAGGGACCACAGACAAACCACTGAGTTTTGGCTCTGGTGCTGGCCAGGAGGATGATGCAGCCAAGAACCCAACGTCCCCAAGGAACCCTGCCAGCTCTCCTGGGGCTCAGCCATCCCCAGTCACCCCCATGACCCTGTCAGGGCTCTCCCTGCATTGCGGTGACCACCGAGACAGCAGCCAGGGCTGAGCGAAGCCGGCTCTCCATGGCCAGCACAGCTGCTACTGGCAGGGATGGCTGGAGAGACCCTCAGCTTGCTCCATCCCGGCTGCCAAGGAGGTTTTTGGCCAGGAGGGAACTATACGATGCTGCAGTTGTTGCAGTCCAAGGGCTGATGGCAGCTGTAGGTGCATCCTTACACCAAGGCATGGAGCAAATCCTCGCCCTCAGCCCCTGCCTGGCTCCAGGGCACCAGCAACAGTGGAAACAATGGAATAAAAGGGCAAAATGCCCTATTTCTGCTGCCGGAAGCTGGCACCAGGCTTAGACCACTCCTGCCTGAGGAGAAGAAGGGACCACAGCAGAGTGGTGGTCATCAGAGATCCAACAACCCCTTGAAAGGAGGACTTTGTTCCCCAGAGATGCTCAGGATGGTCGCGAGAGATGTTCCGGCAAAGCCCCGGAGACAGGGAGGAAGGCAAGAGCTGCCAGAGCACATCTGGATCCGGACGAGAACATCTGCCCGGAGCCTGCCGGCTGCAGAGCATCGAGCGTGCACCAAGGGAACCGCGAACTCCCCCGCTAGTGGGACAGCCCCTGATCCAGCACGGAATGAAAAACAAATATTTTCACAAGATTCCCAGGAAGCACAAATCGGGGGAGGGATCTCCACAGCCACCAGCATGTCGGAAACGTTCACTTGTCCCTTCCCTTTCACATCTCTTTGACATACTTCTTGGTGGTTTTAATACACTTCTGACCCACTCTGTCATATTATAAGACTTAACTCTGCAAGAGTTTAGTGTATTTATTTGGGCCAGGGTGCGGGGAGAGCCCGCAGCCCATCTGCCTGCGCAGAAAAGCACCGCTGCTGGAAAAACACATGGGAGCATTTTGTTCCTTCATTGGATGACAAAAACACATTAACGGATTATTATTATTAAGTTGGGGAATGACAAATAATCCACCTCTGAAGAATGCCCTAGTGAGAAACAGCTGCCTGACGTTTAGTTCTAGCAAATATTTCCGTGAGGACCAGCAGCTGGCTGGGACGGACCGGGCTTGGGAGCAAAACAAGGGGAAAAAAGTGTCTTATCAAGAAAATATTTCATCCATCAGGTGACTCAAGTTTGCTCTTTAGCTTAATGAAAGGCACCAAAAATAGAAGGCATTCAAAGAGTTTGTGGTGAATAAATAGAAAGGGAAAAAAAAATTGGGTCCAATTCCGTTTTCCAGGCTGCAGAGAGGGCGGCGAGTGCAGCAACAAGCCCCTCGGAAATCTGGTCTGAGTTTCGTGCTCATAACAAAGCTGAAACCTCAACGAGTTTCACATGGTTTTGTGTTTCTCCCGCAGCATGTTCTGCAGCCACAAAAGCAGGGACTTGAAAAACGACCTCAAGCTTTTTATCTGCATTGAGAAATGTTTCCCTGGCCCCTCTGACTCTTCCCATCTATGAACGGCTGGAGCACGAAGCCGGAGCGAGGTTAACACATGTGCACCAACCACGACCTGCCTCCGGATGGAAATCCCTTCCAGACAGGGCCAGAGCTCTGCTCTGATTTCCCCGTGTCCACTACCATCCTTCTCTTGCCTTAATAAATGGCTGAAATAACACAATCCCCGTTCCCCAGACCCTCCTTGCCCGGCCGCAGGGCCACAGCAATGCGATGCTGCTGGGAAGAGCCGTGGGATGTGATGGGGACCATGGGGACCATGATCCAGACCTGCTCATGTATTTCTAGGGGTGGCAGGGAAGTGGTGGCTTGCTCCCAGTGCAACCTCTTCTATTCAGCACTGAGAGGCAATTCCATGATTTTTCTTGCACGCCAGTTAATTAAAGCATCTCTGGCTGCTTGATGTACGTGAGGATGCGACAGCCCCGTGTCCCCACGAGGGTCTCGCCGTCAAGTGCGAAAAAGGGGTGATGTTGGAGCTGGGAAATCATCGGCACTGCCTGAGCTGCAAGATGAAGTGTCATGAAGGAGCTCAACGCTGGATGCCTCGGAGATCTGCGGGCATCTGGAGTTCAGGCTGTCACTTCAGCTCCAAGCCCTCAAACAGCCTCGAAGGAGCTGATGGGGCACGTGGTGCCAGCAGCATCCCCCGTCCTGGCCAGGGAGTGGGATCAGCCCCTTGTTCACAGTGGGATCAGCCCCTCATTCACAGCGGGATCAGATTCCCAACGGGAGAACATGGGAATAATTTAGCCCCAGGCCTGGGGCTGCTCCAGGGCACAGGGGATGGAGCAGCCCGGAAGCAAACTGCGATGTTCCGGGGCTGCAGCAAAGCATCGGCCGGACGTTTGTCTGTCCCTGACGGGCTTTCGGCGCTGATCAAACACCACTTCACCCCACCTGCTTTCCCACCAGGTTGGCTTTGCAGCTGAGCAAAAGCTGCTTTTTGCCGAGTTCTGCTTTTTCTCCAGAGCAGGGAAGAGCCTGGGAACGTTCCCCTTCCCAATACCTTCACTGCTCTCCTAGAACACGTCATTCCCCCCCAGCTCCCTTCACTTTCCAGGCAAACCTGCTGCTTGCAGAGCCTGAAGGGATTGGCCTGGGCACCCCCAACCTTCCCCAGAACAGCATCTCCAAGAGCCTTAGCAGGTTAAATGGCAAAATGCGACCTCGTCCCCAGCAGTGAGGTCTTATCCCAGGAAAGTCTAACGGCGAGACCTTGTCCCAAAGACATCACTGCACTTGCAGAGCTCGTGGAAGATTTGACACGGGTTATTTCTGAG
The DNA here is from genome assembly GCA_013400335.1 of Eurystomus gularis. NCBI lineage: Eukaryota > Metazoa > Chordata > Aves > Coraciiformes > Coraciidae > Eurystomus > Eurystomus gularis. The sequence goes on along the minus strand of VZZY01006847.1, from coordinate 69,377 downwards.
TTTCCTCCCCTCTTTGCCAGCAGAAGCGCCATGGGACATGAATAACCAGCACTCTGTCACTTTGCACCATACCTGCTGGCATCTCCAGGGGTTTCCCAGGTTCTGCTCTTGCTGCTCCTGCTGCCACCATCCACAAGCTCTCTTTGGATATTTGGGATGGGAGAAGTTTAAAGCCATTACCGCCTCAGTGCCACACTTCCCTGGGACAGAGGGGAAAGGAAGAGAGCTTTATTACCCCTAACTGAATTGGACTCACAGGCCTCTCCCTCCCTCCCAGATGCAGTGAGAGTATCCTGAAGAAACCACAAAGGTTATTTTTCCCAGAAAACGTTCCTGTCACCTTTCAGCCTCCCCCCCCCCAATACCTCCCACATTAATTGAAAACAAATTAAACTCTGGCTACACCTGGCTCCCTCCCGGCAGCCCCAGCTGAACGGATGGATGGATGGATGGATGGATGGATGAATGGATGGATGGATGGATGGATGGACGGAGGGGGGTCCCAGGGGGATGCAGGTGAGTGGGGTAAGGGTGGGAGGGGGAGGTTTGGAACCAGTAACCATCCCTTGGGTGGTGCAAGGAGGGTGCCAGAGCACCCAATCCTTGGCATGGGATCCCCAGGGGTGGTGGGTTTGGCAACGTGACCCTGGCTGGGTCCATGTGGGATGTCAGACCATGGGGATCAGGGTTTGGGGTGGCATTTTGCTGGGAAGATGAGGTTGTAAGTAGCTGGGAGGGCTTTTCTGCTCGGCTGGGATTTTTACCGGAAGGAAGATAATGGCTGTGAGAGATTTTCTGGAGGAAAAGACCCAACCAATGATGAAGACAAGACTGTTCAGTTTTACTGCTCCATAAATCAGCCCTTGGGCCTCTGGTCCAGGGATCACTACGGGTAAATCATCACCTCTTCTCAAACAAACTCCAGCACCGGCAAAGTGGAAATGGGAGGAAACATTATCCCATTTTCCATCCCTGCTCCCCCCGCTTCCCCTTGGGAGAAGGTTTTAGGTTTTCAGGGAAAGTCACTGCATGTACTTATAATTCCAGTTTTTAGCAGCTGACACTTCCCCTCCTTTCCGTCAGCTGCAAAATCTCCGTTTCCCAAAGAAAGGAAGAAACAAATAAATAAAAGCTGCTACAAAACCAGCCACATTCTGCGAAGATTTGGGGTGAAATTGAAACCCAGCTTCCTGTGTACTAAAAAAACAAATGAGAGGGGAAACATTTCTTATGACCTTTAAGCCAGTCCATCCCCCAACCCTGCCTTTGCACCAACCTCTGCCCCCCCCAGAGAGAGAAAATCTGGTGCAAGAAATGGGGGAAACGATCTAGGGACAAGTGCTGCCCATTCGGGGCATTCTTGTCTTTGCTGGAGCATCACTTGGCTTCCCTGACACCATCAAACACTGCTGGGTTTCTATTTATTTTAGAGGGATTATCCTACAGCTTTTGAATACCCAGCCTGCTCACTCGGCATTCCCCGCCGAGCAAGGAGGAGGCTGGATCGGTGCTGCGGTCGTGGGAGCCTCTGAAAGGGCTGAGGCAGCTCAGAAAAGGAGCCAGGAAGTTTCTGCAGCCCCTACGAGTTGTGGGAAGGGTCGTGGGGGCTGCAGCCCAGCTGTGAGGTCTGGGCAGACACGGGGGAGGACTGGAGGGGACCTGGAGGCAAAAATCTGCTGGAAAGAGCCTGTCCCAGTCCCCTCCACCTGCCCTGCGGAGAGTGAGGAGCCCAGACATGAGATCACTCCCTCGACCCTCCAGAAATGCCTTCTCCCCATGACATTAGCAAGGCATGGCAGGCAACAGCTGGGACATCTCAGCTTTTACCTCTTACCTCCCGTTGCTCCCAGTTTCAGGTCCGAGATTAGCACGGCCCGTTTCCCCAGGCTCTGGTTTATGGTTGCACGTGTTTCTTGCTCGGTGCCTCGCTGGATGCGTTGCTTTCACCAGGCTTTTCTGCTCCAAAATCACCTATAAAATCCACCCAAGGAATAAGGAAAACTGCTCCTCAAGGCACAGTGACACATTGGCCCTGGTCCCAGGAAAATCGTGGAGAAACCAGCTCCCTGGGAGCATTTTCCCCAAGTATTTATGCCTGGGGAATGAGGGGATGTTGCACAATCCCCTGAGCAAAGTGGTCCGTGAGATGCAGTTGGACAAACACAGCAACTCAAAGGACTCAATTGCACCAGGCACCAGCTCTGGGCTGCAACAGGATCAGAAGTTATTCTATGGGTAAATGTCCCTGCCATGCCCCACCAGACCCACTGGGAAAGCCAAGCGCCAGCTCTTCTCCCAAATTACTGCTGCCAGCACCACCCCTGGTAGCAACTCTGCCATTATCTGTATCTTCAGGCTTGCGGACCCTTTTCCTCGCATGGGCAGGGTGTAGGAACTGGTTCTTCTCCACGCTGAGCCCTGCCATGGGCTCGTCCCCAGCTGCCACCATCCCCTTTCCCCAGCCCAGGTGGCTGCAGCTCCCCATCCCCTTCACAGCCTTTCCCAGGGATCTATATTGGATCAATACGCGTCTAGTCAAGAGGTGAAAGGTGAATACATTAAAACACACTTAGTAAACACCATCCGCAGAGCTGGTGAGAAGGTGGAGGCAAGAAATCATTGTAAAATAGCCCCTGGAAGACACATAACAGCAGAGAGCTGCATCCAAGAGCCGATAAATCTCCAGGCGTGGGTCTGAGCTCTGAAGGGAGCAGCTTTGGATCGAGCAGGACAGGGTCTGAAAGCAGCAAGTGTCATGGGATTCATTTGCTTTCCAGGAGGGATATTTCCCCAGATCCTCCCCCTGCCCCAGTTAATTCAGAAAAGGCTTGTGTTGCACTGCCACCGGGCACAGGAACAGAGCAGCGGGGATCAGCTTGGGGACCATGGAAGATTTTTTGCACCCTAAAGCACCTCTGGTTTCTAAGTGATTTAAACTGAGACCTTGGAGGGGGCAGGAAACATCGCTGGGATACCTCAGTGAGGTTGGCAGCCTGTCAGACCTGGGTACCGTGGTCGGGGGAGGGGGAAAACTCCCCAAACCTGCCCATGGGACTGTGCAAAAAAACAGCAAGCAAAGCCAAAAGTAGAGGAGATCTCGGGGGGAGGCCTGGGAGGTGTTTAGGGGTGTGGGGTAGGACGTGTGGAAATGCCACAAAGGTACCAAAAAATGCTTCATTGCACCCGGAGCTGGAGACGGGCTCACCTGATGCTTTCCATAAAGGAGATTTTGCTGGGTTTTACCTTCAGTTGGAGAGTCAGGATGGACAGGCTGGATGGGTGCAGACAGCATGCCACCCTTTGTGCCTGCCCCAAAACCAGCCCCTTTTTGCCACCAGCCACCATGCGACGGGGATGGAGAGGCTACAGCAGCGCCTGCACCCGCCGTGTCCAAAATCTTGGCTTAGTCCCACTCATTAGATCAAGGGGATCCATGCCCGGAACATCAGAACCTAAGAAAAACAGGAGTCCTTGCTCAAACCAGGATTAATTGGGACAAGAGGGAGGCAACTGCAAACTCAACAGATTGCTCCTCCTAACCCTGCTCAGGGCAGCAGGATTTCCAGCCACTGCCAGTGGCATCCATTGATCTGGGAAGTTTATTCCCTAGAGACTTACAGGAAATGGTTTGAATCAATTTAGACCCAATTATCACACCAGCCACCTAAGAGCAGGGTAAAAAGGAAAATTTCCACCCTTTGCCGCAGCAGACAGAGAAACCTGGTAAAAATCAGAGTATTAGCCCAGGCAGGACTCACGGGGATCTTTAAAGATGCCCTGATGCTTCCTGCAAAGAGTTCAAAACCAACAAAAGAGCATTGCTGGGGAGCAGCCCAGGGTTTCCATTTGGAAACTCTGGCTTTGCTAGCAGGCACTCCAGCTTCCCAAGCCCACGGAAACACCTTCGAGCCTGCACAAGAAGCATCGAATATAACCTGCCTAAGGGCGAGCTCCTGGAGGAGATGCTGACATGGCGTTTGGCCTCTACATCAGCTTCTGGAGAGCAAATCGGAGCTGATCTGCTCCATCCATCTGCGCTCTCGTAGCGGGGACCATGGCTTGCTAACACGAATATCACCTTTCTTCTTGGCAGAGGTCCCAGCCTAGGGGGGGCTGGCAGGTAAATACGGGGCTGGGATGGATGGGACAACAACGTGGGAAAGTCTGATACAACATATGCGTGGTGTGCATCCTCGGAGGAGGAGCACAGCTCTCCTGCCCAGCGAGGCGGACATCCCACCCAGCATTGCAATATGGCAAAACGCTCAGCGCCGTCACCCGGGTCCAGAAGCTCCGGCCCGGGCTGAAGCTCTGCAAACCCGGCTTGGGGCCAGCCACGCTCTTCCTGATGGCCGAGGGAAGAGTTAACGCAGATGTTAAGAGGCAAAACCAGAATTCAGGACCAGCAATAAATCTGCCTGGCCCCCGGCGGGGAGCAGAGCAATAAGGAAGATTAAAGGAAGCAACCCAGACCTCTGCTCGCATCGATAAACAAGAAAACAAGAACAAAACGGCTCCGGGATGAGCCCGGCAGAAGGGAAGCAGTGGCTGCCGGGTCGGGAGGCCACCGAGCCACGCTCACACACGCGTTTGGGACGTGCCCTTTCGCTTCAACCTTCTGGAGCAATGCGACAACCAGAAGCAACCGTGGATCCCACGCAGCGATGGCAACCCCCGGAAAAACGAGAGTCCCTGTGGGATCGTTTGCTACCACCGACCAACTGAAGATCTTTAGAAAATGTCAGAAAGAAATCTATATTCTCCCAGCACAGCCTCCTCCCCATCCCTTCCCTCTTTGCCCTCTGGGCTTTGGCTTCCTCCATTATTTTGTTTGTTTGTTTTGCAGCGTTCGATAAAGGTCCCTGTGCGGGGAAGGCGGTGGCTGGGCTGTGGGAACCCAACCCCTCCAGAGATCCAGCGTCTGCTCCCGTTCCGGCACCTGGAACCCACAGGGTTTACTCTAAAGGAGGATTAAAAGGGGATAAAAGAAGACTAAGAATGGTTGAATGATTGATAAGTTAATAACAAGGAAAAGACAATTATGACCTGTGTCAAGGTGGGATCTTTCACGTCATGGACACCATGATCTTAAAGGTCTTTTCCAACCCAAATGATTCTGTGATTCTTTGATCGTATCCTGGGAAAATGTAATGACATTAAAGGTTCTTTTGGTGCCTAGATCCCAGAAGCATCCAGCAGAAGTGGCTTCTTCAAGCACTTCAGGAAGCATTAAACAAGCCAGTGATCGCACACCAGCAGGGGCCTGTTTATACTGGGATTACAAGCACTTAACACCTTTTGGTCATCTTTGCAAAGCAAATCAAGCAGCAGAGCTCTGCTCCAGATCCCAGCTCCAGACCCCATGAAACAGAGGGTGACCTGCAGGGAGAAAGCAGCTCCCAGGAGCTGTTTTGCCCTTGTGTTAATTCCCCAAGGGAACGTAGCCCTGGGCCAGAGCTTGCCATGGAGAGGGCGAGGAGGGAGATGCTGCTCTCCCGGAGCCACCAGCCTCACACCGCGAAGGCGTTGAGCCAAATCGGTTCTGTCCCCGTATGATGTGTGCGGTTCCCCCCGTTACTGGGACAGCTGGACAGGGCTTTGCTGCCAGAGCAAGGTCCGTGGGGCTTGTTACTGGGACAGCTGGATGGGGCTTTGTTGCCTGAGCAAGGTCCTCAAGGCTCCTCTGCCTGCGTGGCATCGCAATTAGCTGTGGCGGTAACAGCTCTGATGTCAGCCTGGGAGGATTATGACTTCAAAAGGCAGAGGAAGCAGGAGGAACAAATGACATCCTTCTCCCAACGCGAGGGATGCCCCAACGTGTGGGTAATGCTGCTAATTAAGGAACAGAGAAGGCTGTGGCAGCACTCCCGGCCCCCGATGCTGCGGTCCGTTGGGGCTGAGGTCACCCCACCGACAGCCCCAGCTTTGGGCAAGGACCACCCAGTGCCGGGGCCTCCAGGCATCCTTTGGGATGCCCGGCCAGACTGCGGGTATGGCTTTAAGCTGGATCCAGCCAACACCTCTTGCAACTCTCGCACCCGCAGACACCCAATTAACAGGGCAAAGTTATCAGCCAAGCATCTCATCCCGAGTCTGCTCTCTGTCAGCCACCAGCCCCATGTGTGTCGACAGAAAACATCACAGCCCCACCACGGAGGGCAGAGCCAGGCCTCCCAAAGCCCAGCCTGATCTTCATTCACTCAAGCTCAGCCCCAGCCTCTCCTCCAGGACCCTTTCCACAAGCGTGAAGCACAGCCAAGCCTCCGAGCACTCATGTAAACACTCTGTTCCTCCAGAAAAAGCCAGTAACTCTTGTGACCCCGCGCTATTTATTTTTGTAAGACCATTTCTTGTACCCTGGCACTGCGGATTCTGGTTTTGACGCTGACTTTCTCTTGGAGACCAAAAGGCATGAACCCTTGCTGTTTAACCTCGCCATGCCCCGCAGCCCTGGCTGGGGATAATCTGCCTGTGCGGGTGAGATGCTGAGCACGGAGCGATGGGAATCCTGTAAATACCCTTGATTCTTCCCTACCCTCTTTCTGGATCTTTCCAGCAGCCCTGCCTCCTTCATGCCTTCCCCAGCTCTCTTATTTGTTTCTCCTTCCCAGTCCTGACCTCCCAAAGGCGCTGGGGCTCCCATCTTCCCACTGACCACCACGAGTCAGGAGAGTTGGAGGGGTTCAGAGAAGACTTGGGCATTTCACCACCAACGTGTATTATTCTTGGCCCCGTTGGCGAAGGCAAGAGGGGAATCTGCCGCCCACGGTGAGCAAGGCTCAGGGGCCAGGCTGATGGCAGGAGCAGAGATTGGGAATCACACAAACTGAAATCACAGAACATCTGGCCAGCAACAGCCGCAGCCACCCGGGCACAGTGGCCAAACATCAGCCCAGCTTGCTGGAGTGCTCCCGCAACATGCACCACGTCAGTGGGGCCAGAGCAGGACTCCTGCTCCTTCCTCTCCCATCTCACTGGGTTTCCTCCTCACGTCCCCACCGCCCCATTGAGCAGCTCAGCACTGGCCCCAGGATGCAGACATGGTGCTCATCTATGCTCTCTCCCATCGCTTTCCAAATGGACCATGAGACCATAGCAGTCAATGCCAGGCTGCTGGGAACAAGCTGGGCCCTGCATCAGAGCCCAGGGACAAGCACGCTCTCCACCCACCCTACTCCTGGCAAATACTCATCTCCCATCAGGAATCATTCAGCAAAAAGGCAGGGCTGTCCCTGGACATTTTTCTCATAAAATGAGGAACATCACGCCTTTTATCCTGATGCGGCATCGCGTTTGACCCTGTAAACACCAGCGATCCCACGTTGCAAGCTTTCCTTCTCCCAAACCCCTAGTCCTCTGGGTGGGTCCGTGAGGTTGCAGCAGCAGAAGCATGGAGAGGGATCTGTTTCCACGTGGTCAGCATCATCCGGCTGCACTCGAGCGGGAATCACGTTGGGGGGTATTTCCAGACCCACCTATTCCCAAGTGCTCTGGGGAAGGGAAGAGTGGAAAGCACCTCTCTCACCCCCTCATTCCCAGAAAGGCTTGTTCAGTTGGGAAGGAAACGGTTGCATGTGCTCCAGCCACAGCAGGAGCCAAGCCCTAATATTTGGCTCAGTGAGAAGGTCACAAGAAGTGACCCGCTTGTCTTCCTCCAGCCAAGGAAGGCTGAAAGTCCATGCTCCAGCCAGACACACACAGAGGGACAAGCCACGCAAGACCCCCATGGCCGAGCTGAGGTGCCCATGGAGCCTCACACCACACATGGGGACACACGAGGGTCCAGGAGAGCTGCTGGTGGCGGCCACGATCCTGAGCAACGTGAGCTCCAGCCCTTGGCCGGCCAAAACACCAGGCATCTGGCTTCGCTTCCCGCCGAGGAGCCCCGGCCTGAGCAAAGCCAGCAAAGAAAGGATAAAGCCATCGATTGAGGCGGATGGATTGCCCCAGCCCTCGCCCCTCAGCACAGGGGCACGGCCAGCCCTTGACTCACATCTCCAAACCCTTCAAAAGGCTCTTTGTCTCCCAGCAGCACCAGCCCACCCGTGGGGAGGCTGAGAGCCCCAGGGATGGGGGGGACAGAGCCACAGGCACCCAGGGATGCTCTGCTGCTCCCTCTGCATTGGGGTGGGGAGCCTGGGGACAGCTCTGCTTGCCCACACCAGGCTTAAACCCCTTCGGAGGGGGCTTGAACCAGGGGCCCATCACCCATACATGGGAAACACGTGCAATCTCCAGCATTAAATTAATATTTGGGGCATTTGGGGCACCGGCTGCGTAGCCCAGACCCCCCCAAGCCAGCTCGCTCCAGCTGTGGACTTGGGAGCTGAGCCCTCCAAAGGAACCTGCCGCTCTCACAGTCCCAGCTTGTGATTTATTTAATCGATCTCTGGATAAAGTCCTACATATATTTCCAGTTTCCCTGGGAGGTTTGGGTTTTTTCCCCCCACTGTTTGGCATCAGCTGTGCTCTCCCTGCAGGGACCGAGAGGAGGGGGAGCGGGGAGCGCAGCCGGAATCGGATTGCAGCCTTCACACGTTTCCAGGCTTTTGGAGCCGTGTTTCCCACCAAGAAAGCTGGAACCCTCACTCTGTCAGGCCACCTAAACAGAAACACATGGTTGGAGCTCAGCTCGCCAGCACCGTCCGGCGAGGAACCAAAGCGAGGGAGCAATGCAAGAGGAGTGGGTCAGGCAGAGCCAGCGCCGGAACACGGGCAATGGGGTGGCTCTGGCAAAGAAGAGGAGATGAAAGATGTTCAGAGCTGGAAGTGAGAAGAGGAATCTGAAACCGCAGGGCAGAGAGGATAAGGAGGCAGGACAAGCCTGGGGAGCCCTGCCCGAGGGGATGGGGAAGAGCATGGCTGCGTCACCCCCGCTACGAGGGGAAAATCCAGTGAAATTCCCAGCAAAACAGAAGCTTCTGCTCGTATGTGGGCTGCGCAGCTCCACACGCCATTCCAGGGAAAAAAATCCCACAGAAGCACTTAAAGTATTTGCATTAAATACCCAACAAGCCTATCAGGATTAATAGCATTACAGTAAATTCCAAACAAATTAATAACCATTAGCCCATCACGTAAAAGCACTCCTGGAGCTGGCTGGCCTAAGCCTCACTGTAAATCACTTTGCTATCGGTGGCCAATCCTCTGCTCACAAACCAAGGGCTCCTTTTGCCAGCAGCACTTCATGATACAACTGAAACCACCCCAACAGCATCGTGTGTCAGCACCGCGGGTCCCCACGACCCGAGGATGAAGAGCCTCTTCACGTTATCACAAATAAAAGCCACCAAGGCTCCAAAAAAACTGTGCACGTCACTTTTTTTGACCTGCGGTATTTCTCATGTTCCAAGATCACCAGGATAAAAGGCATTTGGGAGCTCGGCTCTTACCTACTTGCTGTTATGTACAGGGCAAAGCTTTCGGGAGGGTGCCCAGGATAGAAGAGGGCTGATTTGGGGTTAATGCAGCACTGAGGAGGATGCATCTGATTTCCAGCTGCCCTCAATTCGCTTCATGATCTTACCCAATTAATCCACCACCCTGGTTCAGTTCCCTCCCCCTTTCCCACCCAGTGAAGCAATTTTGCATCCCGGGATTTGCAGCCGGGTTGTCCCATCGGCTGTGCCCAGCTGGCCCCAGACCCCATCTCACACTCAGCCCGGCTGGGCATGGGAAGGGAGCGGGCGGGTTTGTCTGTGCTGCTGCCATCGCTGGTACAGACCCCTCCAGCCTCGGCTCCCAGCAAGTTAAAAAACTGAGAAAAAAGCTTCCCCAAACCCATAAAACATGAGCAGAAGTGGGGGCAGAGGGGGCAGATGAGGAGAATTAACATTTTCAAAGCAATTACATCGCTAGGGCTCCCAACCAGCTTTGAAAACATTGACCCTTACCACGTTCAATCCCTGAGATTAATTACCCGGGTTAATCACAGCTGTAATAACTGGCTTAGTCAGCATTACGACACGCTCTCATCCAGTGGGTCTGCTCCTTACCTGGAAAAATGATCCCTGGCTTTTCCCTGTCCATTTAACACGGCCAGGATTAAGGAAGCTCCTGCCCTTCTGGAAGGGTTTTTTTGTCAGCCAGGATTTACCCATTTTTTCCAGGCAGTTACTCCTGCTGCTGTTGTGTGCAAGAAGACACCCGTGGGTAGCTCGTCACCCATGAAACCTGCCGTTATTCTCCCAAAAGGACCTCGCAGGGCCACCACTCTGTATTTCAGCAGAGCTGGTGTTTCGCCCTGGCCGTGTAGAGCAAAGAAACCACCAAGCCCCAATTTCCCACCTAAGAGCTGGCCGACACTCAGACAGATGTTTTCTATAAATAACAAAATAAGGAGCACACAAGCTGCAGAAATAGGGAAAGCAAATCCAATTAGGTTGGAAAAATTCTTTGCCGAGCTTGTGGAAGGTCTGTGGTTGATCATCCCGCAGGATGCATCACTACTAAAAGAATAGAGAGATCTGGAGTCCTGGTTCAGCCCTTCCTTTGAGATAGAACCTGGCTGTGGGGGCAGGGAAGAGCATCCCCATCCTGATCTCTTTGTCCACTTTAGAAAGAAGAATGCGAAAATCTAAGCCAAAAAAAAAAGGGGGGGTTGCCATGTGAAGAAGGGAAACAGAGCTTTGGAGTTTGCTTGATTTCCTATAATAATGATTGATTTTTCTCCCGCTGCTCTCTCGGATTTTGGCTCAGGACCTGGGGCTCCCCTGGGGACCAGCCTGCAGTGTGGATTTCACTTAAATGGACAATTTGTTGCTTTAACTTGCTAAAACCTCAAAAGCCACAACAGGGCTTCGGCTGTACAAGCTGTTTCTTTCCTGTCTCAGGTCAAATAAGAGCCGGCAGCGCAGACCCTGCCAGGTTAACTGGGAAGCCACGATGCCGGTGGTGCCTTCGGCTTTCAAAGAGCCCCCCCGTGATTTTCAGTGTTTGAGGTGGGCCAGCTCAAGACCTCCTGAAAGCAGCCCCAATTCCCCCGTGCAAAAGCTTTTAATCTAGCAGCAAAAGCCTAGCTGAGATGAGGCTTAAGCGAAGCAAATTCAGCCTCCAGACATGGGGTTTTTTGGTTCCTAAATCAGAGTAAAAATTAACCAGCAACTGGTTGGAACTAAATAAATAAATTAAACAAACAAAACAAAACAAAACAAGACGGAGAAATCTTCTCATGAAGTCATTCAGCTGGGGCTGGAAATTGTCCTAAAGGGTCGGCTCTGCCGACGAGGACGGCAGACCTGAGCCGTGGGTTTCTGTCCCCGCTCCAAGGGCTCCTTATGCATTTTGCATTAAGCAGTAATTGGATAAAATGCATAAACAGGCCCTGGCAGAGGAAGGAAACCCAGAGCTCCCTTCCCCCGGGGTGCACGGCTCTGCCGGCCAGAGAGGCAGGGTCTCTGACCACGGCTTTCCACAAGCGGTGGTCACCGGTGGGGAGCTGTGCCCTGACCCCAGCCGCTTGCCTGTGGATGAAGGACACGTTTGAATCCTCCCCCTGAAGAAAGGATGAGCGGGCTGTGTCTCCCCCAACCTGCAGAAGGACCACAAGCCACCCACAGCAGCACCAATAATCCCCACGACCCAAGTTTTGGGTGCTTCTCCCAAGGCTCTTGCTCGTCTGGGAAGTCACCCTTAGGCAAGCACCCCCCACACCCACCGAGGCTCATCTCTGCCTGCGGTTAGTTGGGTGGAAAAAAAAACAATCTTGCATTCACTGGGAGCCTTTCTGATCTAATAAATCCTCCTTCCTCCCCAGCGCCCATGAATCGCTCCCTTTGCTGCCCGTGGAGCTCGAGGCGATGGGACAGCGGCTGCTCGCTCCTGAATTAGAGCATCAATGGACACGGACCCTCAGCTGCTTCAAGCTGGCTCTGATCCACGACCTGCTCTCTGCTGTCTGGGATCCGGCCATTGGAGTAATTAGGAAAGCCGCATCGTTATCCGAAGCACGGTTTTCCAAGAGCAAATCCATCTGTGTTATTCCCCGGGGAGTCTGAGCTTGTCAACACAAGCTCGCACAACACGCCGCGATCTGCCCCCTCCCATCCCAGCGAGCACCGGGTTTGGCTGTGGGAAAGGGGTTCGGAGAGAGCAAACGGGTCGGTTTGGGGGTAAAATGGGCGATATCAAACCAATAAAGCAATGCTGAGAACAGTGTTGCAGCTTTTTTTCTCATTAAAAGCCACTTTTCCCTCCGCTGACCCTCCAGCCTTCTCAAGCAGAGCAGGAAGGCTTGAAACGCAGCGAACTGAAAAGCCGAGCCTAAAGAAAAGCAGAAATTCCCCCCAAAGCCCTTGAACAAGCAAAGCTGCGGCCCCAGAGGGCAGGAAAATCGCTCATCAATCACGGCCCCGTCCAGCCCCGCACACCCCCCGGGAGCTGGGACTGTTCCCTCCCCAGAGACGAGGCTGGGTGGAAAGTGCAGGTGTCAAGGGGGAGATTTGCAGCTTTGGGGATGGATTTGTTGCTTTTCAATGGGGCTGAAGCAGCTGGAGGGTCAAGGGGTGAGCAGAGCCGGGGGTGGTGGGGCACACGCAGTCCCTGCAATATTTTCACCTGGGGGTTCCAGACGGTGCCTTCTTTTGGGGAAGAAGCCGAGCGCAACCCTGGGCTGCATCTCAGCGTGTGGGTCCGGCTTGAACACACACATCCAAACGCATCTGGCTGCTCTCGGTCTGCATCTCTCATGAGGACGAGTCTGCAGGATCCTGCGTTTGAACTGAAAGCACTTTGTGCTCTGGGCTGACCCCCCCAGGACCCTCCCCTGGCAGGGTTGAAGGCCCAGCGATGGCAAAGGGGACTAGGCTGGAAAAGCTCAGGTCAGCCTTGTCATCGCCGCTGGGATGGGTGGAGGATGAAGATCAGTTCCACGATGGAAAGAAGGGGCTGAGAAGGCAAAGCCCCCCCTGGAAAGCACACAGTCTTAGACACACATCCCCCCATGGGGAGCCCCCAAACACAGAGACAGGGGTAGGACCAGGGCTGATGCTGCCACAGCCCCGCAGCACACAGAGATGTCACTTCAAAACACACGTGCAACGCAACCTGGGGTCACCCCCTTGTTTTAAAACACCGAGCACCTGCCTCGTTGCACCCCCTCTCCCCCAGCCCATGTGCTGCTCAGCCCAACAGCCAGATCCCACTCACAAATCCCTCCACCTCCACCCCCAAACCTGGCCCAGGCGTTCTTGCTATGGGCAACCCGATCCCCGGCTCGGAAAGCAGCTCCGCATCTGAGCCCGCTGGGATGGGGGGGCTGCGCTTGGCCAGCACCGGCCACCCCCGCCTTGGACCCGACCCAGGCTGCTGATGGAGTGCGAGGGCTGGAAACGCACCACCCAATTCCTGCCCTCTGCCCTCGCCCCTCTCCCCTCTGCAGGGGCTGCTAAAAAAATCAATTTTTAATTATTATGAGGAAATCTGGGGCTAGAGGGGTCATCAGCCAAGGCTGTGGGAGTGCCCAGCTGCCCCCCCCCCCGGGACTGCCTGCTGCTGCCATTGTGTCGCAAAAATGTATTTCCATGTAATCATGTTACCAAAGTCATTTGAAGTCTTGTCGAGTGCCTGGGCAGAGCAGGATCGATGCTGAACGGCAGCGGGGAGCCCCACGATGTGTCCCCCATTGATGCCGGCAGAGCCCAGAGCCCCTGGTGGGACGTCCTCCCCCGTGGCAGTGATGGGCAAGGTTGGATTCGGAGGCAGGAATTTCTTCTTAGATCAGCAAATACAGCTGAAAAAAAAGAATCAGATCAGGTTTAGGGCATAAGAACCCTTTGGAGAAGCTGCCTCTGCTGATCTCCTAGAGGAAATCACCTCTCCCAAGGAACCCGCCATGATCGGGAAGATGGAAAACATCAGCAAAAAGGCCCCTCGCCTTCATTTTTCCTACTGCTCTGACTCAAGGTGAAGCCATGGTCCCAGGGCCAGAGGGTGGGCTGGGAGCCCTGGGGCATCAGGGGATCCCTATCCTGGGGAGCTCGTCCTTCCCCCAAGAGCACAAAGAGTCTCAGTGAGGGGGGATGAGTGTTTGGAGATAAGGTTGGAAAAGCCCCTGGAGGTTTATAGGCCCCTTTCAGGTATTGGAAGGTCGCTATCAGGTCCCCCTGGAACCTTGTCTTCTCTAAGCTGAACAACTCATGGCTATTCTTTAGGGACAACTCTTCACAGTCCATCCATTTCTTAACATAGAGGGCAGCACTTCCACCCCTCCTTCTGCTCCTGTCCCTTCTGAACAGCTTGTAGCCATTGATAGCCACACTCCAGTCACAGCAAGTTCCAGCTAAAGGTGAGGAGGAATGTCTTTACCTTGAGGGTGTCCGAGCCTGGCCCAGGCTGCCCAGAGAGGTTGTGGAGTCTCCTTCTCTGGAGAGATTCCAAAGGTGCCTGGACACGATCCTGGGCCCCCTGCTCTGGGTGAGCTGCTGGAGCAGGGGGTTGGATGAGATGATCTCCAGAGGTCCCTTCCAACGCCCACCATGCTGGGATTCTGGGATTCTGTCTTTCCCGACCTCTCTCTGCAAACATCCAGTGTTAACGGCCGATCTAAAACGCAAGGTGAGATCCTGCCGTAAATCCCTTGACTCCGGCAGCTACAACTTAAACACCAGTGGCCGTGCGAGGGGGGCAGAGCCACCCATCCTCCAGCAGCTGCTTTTCTGGGGCCAAAGCAGAGCTTTGAGCCTCCACAACTTGCCACTAAGAGGTTTTTCCTCCCCTTGCAGCTCAAGCAGCAAGCTGTGAAGATTTCAACCTCTTCTCTGGCTGGACCAAAATAGCACCGAGGGCATTTTGCACGTGGAGATGGGTTGGTTTGGTTTTTTTTTCCCCTCTCCCTCTCCTTTCAAAGACATGCGAACAACTTGGCCCCAGCCAGCGGCATCGCAGTGTTGTTACTGATCGTTTTAATTTCATTCAGCGCTGTCCTGCTCCGAGGGCCGGGCAAGAAACCCTGACGGCTGCAAGGCGTGCAGTTTTTGTGCCAATAGACGGTATCGTGCTCCCGGTGCCTTCTCGCAATGACAGGACCGCGATGTAAATACGGGACGTGACCCGGTAAAACGTTACCGGGACGCGAACCCTTTTCATCTCCAATTTATCATTTCGCATCCGCCCTGGGAAGCCGGTGGCATTGCTCTTTGCTGAGCCCAGCAGAAAAGAGCTGTTAATCTCCGTCCTGCTCCGAAGGAAGGAGAAGCTGCGTGAGATGTGAAGCATCCCCTCCAGCGGCCGCTCATCCAGCAGAAATCCCTGCATCGCCTCAATGGGCAGGATAAATGACTTTTTTTCCCCCTGAGGTCTGGGGGTTCGGGGTGCTGGGGTTGTGTCGGCCACCTGCACATGCTCTGCTGTCCTATGGGAGGATGTGCAGGTAAAATGAAAGCCTTGCTTTAGGAAAAATCCTGCGCTCTACACCCAAAATGCAGGGAAGGGCTGCTCGTGGCTCCAAACCCCATCTCTGGCCTGGCTTTTTCCCTGAGGTTATTCCTTTTCCCAGAGAGATTCCGGATGCCTCTTCATTTTTCTTTTTTTTTTTTTCTGCCTCCAAGGGTGGGAAATCAAAGCCACCCGTTCCCATCCGGGAGTGATGTGCTGGGCCCCTCATCCTGGAGCTGAGCACCCTGGGGGCAGCCAGCCCCAGCACTCCTCTCCCAGCACCCCGAACCAACAGGGATCCTCTTTCCAAACCCCCCAGAGCAGAAGCAAGATGTTGCTTTTCTCTCCCATTTGGCCTGAGAAACCCAAATGAGCCAAGACAGAGGAACCCAAAGGAGATGGGGATGAAAACTCATCCAAACCCTCTGAGGCACAACAAACCAGGACACGCTCGTCCTTGCTGGGTCCCCAACTTCCCCAGGATAAACCTGATTTTTGGTTGCAGAACGGTATTTCCAGACTTTCCCGGGTCATTCAATTTTCACACGCTTCACCGGGCCACAGATAACACCAGGATGTGGAAGGTGGGCTTGGGCAGCACCCGCTGCTCCCAGGCCAGCAGCTTTGGGGGTTCGCTGCTCTCGCAGTGCTGGGTGCGCCCAGAAAGCAGGCAATGCCCAGAGCAGCTCCCTGCTACCCTCTGCAGTCGCACGGCAGAAGGGCTCGCTCGGCTCACAACCTCCTCTGCCTCCCTGCAAAGGCAGGATTGACCCCCCAGTCCCTCCCCAGCCCACCCTCCTGCTCCCCACTGGCTCATCACCCCCAGATGCATCCCCAGCCGCAGCCCCACCGTGAGATCTTTGGCTCCAGCTTCCCCCAGACCCCCAGGCTGGCTCTATTTGTAGGCAATGCATTGCCAAGCGGTCTCTCTAGGAAAGAGAAAAAGGAAACAAGGCGGAACCTTTTAATTTGTTTTCCCACTTAGAAACCCAAACAGGCTCCTGCAGCCTTAGCCAGGAGGTCCGAGCACTCGGCGAACGCGCTGCAATGAGGTGTCACCTTTTGGAAATGATTATTCTTCATTGCTGGGAAAGGGAGGGGAAAGACCCACGTGCACAGTTGGGAATCGGGTGGGTTTAATGACAATTTTCCCAGGAGCAACGTGATTTTATACTTTAGTATCCAACAAGGTAGCCTAATACATTCCAAAGGCAAAACCAAACTGCTCTTTGGAGGTACCCGGTTTATGAGGCGCAGCAATAGGACAGATCCTACCTGGCTGGGAGGGTTCAGCTGGACCTGGAGAAGGGCTGAGCTCAATCAGAGGTGGGTTCGTCTGCTCCAAACCTCCCGCCTGGCAGCTGAATTTGGACGAGGGTTCTAGGAGAACTTTCCCCAGGTCAGCGCCGGAGCCTTGAGCATGAACAACCCTTTCATATACATTTATAACAAAAAAACGGAGCTGCATTATGTATATGGACAGCAGCAGACGTATGCACACATCCAGCGATGCTTTGGAGGGGGGGAAATCTTGTATATATTATGTATGTCTTGTATAAGCAGCAAGATGCATCCGACTGGCACCCAGGGACCTGCTTTCTCCCCCCAGCTTTGCTCCTGGGCCCCCAGACTCAACTCAGTCTGGAATAACTATATTTACCAGCCTTAAGAAATCTTCTGATTCCTGTCAGTCATAGAATCATTTAGGTTGGAAAAGACCTTTAAGATCATCGAGTCCAACCGTTAACCCAGCGCAGCCAAGTCCACCACTAAACCACATCCCTAAGCAATGAAATGAAAGGCTCTGAGAGCAAAGCACCAATTAACGGCTTTTCATGTATTTTCTGGGTGCCAGCAGCATCCCGCCTGCTCCCTGGGCGCTGGGAGCACGTCTCCTCGGCTCAGCTCAGCCGGGGAAGGCAGAGAACATCCAGCAGCTCCCGGAGAGGAGGCAGGAGACAGAGCACTGAACCGTGGCTCAGCAGAGCCGAGCTCAGCTCTCCCCGCTGCGGCCAAATAACCTTGGGGTGTTGGGCTGCGAAATGAAATTAAGGAAGGCAGGCTCTTTCCTAGAGTCAGTGGAAGGGGAAAGGGCTGCACCAGGGGATACACAGCAGCTCAGGCTGTAGATCCCCCTTAATCAACACCTGAATTAATGATCTCCCTCCCCTTCCAGCTGTCAGGCGTTTGAAGGCTTGGGTTCCCACTCTCGCTATGCTCCCTTGCTCCGTTTGAGCCTCCGCGTAAGCCAGCAGCCTCCCTGACCCCCTGCTCTTTGCTGTCTCTCCCACAGCATCTTCACTCTCGGGGCTGGTGGGGTTGGGTGTTTTTTGGTCTTTGGCACTCACAGCCTTGACAGCGCTGCTTGACAAGCAGCTGCTCCAGCTTTGCCAGAGCAGCGTCGTGGGTTTATGGGGGCATCGGGGATGTTGGAGCCACCCTCCGTGGTGCCACATCTCCCACCTTCCATGGCATGAGAGAACCGAGCTCTTTCCCTTTGGTGAGGAACCTTCAAGATACCTGCTTGGCATCCTGGAAAAGCCACCAGGACCCCACGGCAGGGTCTCCCGTGTATCTAAGCCTGTGTACGGGGATGTCTGGGGCATGTTACCAGAGGAAGACGCCCAGCAGCACCCTGCAAACCCTCTTCCTCGCTCCTCCTGCCAGGGATGCTGCCAACAACCAGCCTCTCCCCCACCATTGCACCTCAGGTCACTGCAGCCTTTCTGCTTAAAAAAACATTCCTCCTTTCCAGCTCTTTTTGTCTTGCCTTCTAGATTTCCTTTTAGCCTTAATTCTGCTGAGGATTATGAAAAAAAAAAATAAAAATAGCAAGCTTAAAAAAAAAAATAAAATCCGTTAATAGAAAGCTGCTTTGGTAAACGGAAGGTGCTTGCCAGAGCCTCTCCCCTCCCCATCTCAGTCCCTCCTGGTGCTCAGCATCCTGTGATTCCTCAGGAACCAGGCAGAGCCGAGGTCCCCCCAGCCCCCCCAGCCCGAGCCCATCTTCCCAGCACAGGGTCCCACTAGAGGGCAATAGAAACCCAGGAAAAGGACCGCGGAGCTGGGCTGAGCAGCACGGCCCAGGCTCCCTGCAATTCAGCTGCCAGAGGAATCACCCCTAAAAACAATCTCAGCTGCTCCCCGGCTTGCTTTCCTCCCCCCCAAGATGGGATGTGCATCAGCATGAGGTGAGGGGTGAGAGGCTGCATCCCCCGGCCCCCCAAACCAGCCCCTACTCCCTGCAACAGCAAGAACATCCCTCCCAGAGAGCCGGATCCACAGGACCTGGGAAAAACCCCCAAGGTTTCCCCAAGCACCAGCAACACGTGTGTAACGTTTGGGTTTGGAAATTTGCTCAGTCTGAGAGTCTCTTTTTGCAGCAGCACCTGGAACCCAGCTGGGGTGGCCGGACCCCCGTCATCCCCCTGTAATCACACCCCAGGAACAGCTCTCTCCCACTGGGAGAAGCCCACGCAGAACAATGAGTAGTTTTGGCCACCGGATCTTCTTTTATTGGTCAAACCCAGCAGAATAAACTTGCAAAACCCACTTTGGCACCCATCGGCTGGAGCTGCAGCTTCGGATTGGCCGAGCCGAGCAAAGCCAGAGCCAAAACCCCAGCAGCAGCTCACCCCATCCCCAACAGCTGCCCAGCAAGAGGCTGGGACACCCCTTCCAACCCCACCACCCTCCCAGCCTGGGACCCTCCTGGGCAAAAAGCAGCAGGGACAAGAATTTTCTTTAGAGGTGCAGAATGCAGCACTCAGCCCTTCCATTGCTTCCTCGCACCCCAACCCCACCCGGTCTTACAGCACCAGGATTATATTCACCAGCGTTTAAAAGGAACCCGCTCCCCAGATGCTGGCTCAAGACTTGCCTGGATGGCTTTAGTTCCACCATCAAGGTCTGGTTTCTGCACAGGAGGTGCAGGAGCCTCCGTTTTAGTGAACAGCCCCCTTGGATGGACCGCACAGGCTGGGACCTGTCCCCAGGCTGGACTCAGGGACACATCCCCACCAGTGCCCAGGGAAGGTGGAAGCTCCAGCCCTATGCTCACCACGCACGGGCTATTTAAGTAGCTCCGGCGGGAGCCATCGCAGCACAAGATGAGCTAGAGCAGCTCCTAAATCAGTCCTTCTTTATGCCACTCCAGTCCCCAGCTCCCTCCAAAGACCAGGAAACCCAGAAAGTCGCATTAAATCATTTTTATCCCTTGTTCTCCCTCCTCGTCCTGAGCTGCACTGGCCTCAGCTCAGCCTCGCTGAGTCGCGAGGAGCCAAATAGGGGCCGCAGAGCTGCTCCCCAAAAGTATCTCACTCGCCGAGAACAAGCATGGGAACGGGTGGGATGCATCCAGCACCGTGTGGGGCTGGCGTGGACCCAAGGCCACGCAGCCCCCGCAGCTCTGGGAAGGCTGCGCAGGAGATGCAGTGCATGGAGTGATTGAAAGGCAGGTGATGGCACAGGCATTTGGAAGTTTTATGAAGATCTTTTATCGAAATCACAGTCGTTAGAGACGTGCAGCCTATTAAAGGTATCCAGCACACCACTGGGGCCAGGACAGCATTAGTGCTGCCGTATATCCTCCAACGCTGTGTTCCTTCTGGGTTTAGGAGGCCCCAGGGTCCTTCCGGCACTGCTCTTGGATGAATATTCTGGAGCTTAATAGCCCTGGCTACTGGGAAGCTTTTTTTGAGGGATCTGGGGAACGGGGCTCACTGGGCTCCTCACCCTCCGTTGGCGTTAAGGAGGTGTCTTGTCTTCCCGTGCCCCAACGTGCCACCGCTCCAGGGGAGCAAGTGTCATTGACAGCAAGCAAGTTGCTCAATACTAAGGAAAAAGTGATCCAACCCCCAGGTAACTCCCACGGCACCTACCCAAGAGGGTATTTCCAACCATATTCCGATTTCCAACCATCCCAGGAGGTGACAGGCAGCGCTGCGGGCAGGCAGCCACTGCGAAGCTTTGTCACCCACCTTCCTCCCCTCCCCAAAACCGCAAGAGAAACCTCCCTGTCCAGATCCCAGCACCGCAATCGCTGTCAAAAGCTGGACCAGTTTGCTGTGCAGATGGGAGTGCTAGCAGGGCATTCGGTGCGAGCATCCCGCAGCTCACAACGTGCTCTTTCCCCCGTAGCTTGTTCCATCTTTAGCGTCGCTGCAAGATCTGGCTTCCCAAAGCAGCTCAGGAGAAGGGAATGAGAAAAGGATACAGAGAGGAAGGTGAAGTGACATAGCGAAGAGGAATCATCTCTTCGGGGGTGAGAAAATACCAGGTTTAATTCTAGTCCTGCCCTTGGCAAGTCACTCCTTGGTACTGCAACTTCTGCTGAAAGATGGGGAAAGGACAACTGCTGCCTTCGGTGGGACAAAACCCACCACAAGCAAACTGTAACAGCAAACCAGCGGCTTCTGCTTCCTTTTTAAGCACAACATATCCCTTTACTTCTGGGATAATACAGAAATCAACCCACCTGGCTCAGAGGAACAGGAGCTGCCTTTCCTTGTTCCTTTGCCCACTGAAGAGGAGCCGTGCCCAGGCACGGCTGCAATTTGCCACCTCCCACCCCTGCCATGAAGAGAGAAGGGGAGAATGTTACTGCCCAGACCTACACGAAATCACATACACGTAAACACAAAATCACAAAAAAATTCAAAATAAACTTCCTACCAAGCCCGTGCCTCTTACAAAGGAGATGCCGGCTCCTCCAGAGAGGAGGGAAACGCTCCACATGCATTTTAAGCAGGTAGAAAGGGCCACACACAGACCCCCAAATCAAGAGACCCTGGAAATATTAGAATTGTCTTGGTTTTTAATGATTTTAAAGGTGGGGAGGGAAAGAAGATGACACGGTCACATGGCTTCATGATGCGGGGAGCAAGCATTGCTGCAGGAGCCAGTATTAGAGGAACAAAAAAAATCGAACCTCCCCAATAAATCCAGGCCCAAAGAGTCTCCCCTCCCCTCGTCCATCACCCCCCGAAGGACACAGAGGCTCTGCCCTTGTCTCTCCCTTTGCCAGACCCGCAGCTGCCCAGCAGGGACTGGTGGGAGAAGAATCATAGAACGGTTTGGGTTAGAAGAGACCTTGAAGACCACCTACTTCCAACCCCCCTGCCATGGCAGGGACACCTTCCACTAGACCAGGTTGCTCCAAGTCCCTTCCAACCCGGCCTTGGACACCTCCAGGGAGGGGACAAAGGAGCCTTTTGCCTTCTCCTAATGGCTGGACTGGAGGGAACAGGATGGGGAAGAGCTGAGCCCTGGGGCAGAGGGTAATGCCACAATCCTGCCTGTTCCCCTGCTGCGAGATAAAGCAGCTTCTAAGGGCAGAGCCAGTGACCCCCGCGGGTCCCCTCAGCTGTCCCCCCCACCCCGGTTTGCTCCCCCAGTTCTCCACCACCAGCCCGGGATGCTCCTCTCCGGGGAGCGATGGGGACCCCTTCTCCCGGCAGCTCCCCAGCCCTCCAGAGCAACCGCACACCCTGTCAGAGCCCACCGAGTCCCCGGGGACCCCCCCTCAGCCCCCGGGCTGGTCTGCCTGGGCTGCAGGCAGCAAAGGGTTACGCTCGGAGGTGCCGCTTCGCTCCCAGCACCTGGCAGGGGAGGGAGCGGGGAGGGGATGGAGCCGAGTTTCGGTCAGTCTCCGACACGGCAGCGAGGAACAGGCAGGGGGGGAGAGCAGGCAGGGAGCAGGCAGGGGGGACAGGCAGGGAGCAGGCAGGGGGGACAGGCAGGGGGGTGGGCAGAAAG
>VZZY01006847.1:30972-46805 GCA_013400335.1 Eurystomus gularis | reverse complement strand
AAAAAAAAATAAAAATCAACCCCAAACCCAGCCAAACCTTCTCTGAATTTGAGATAACGGCGAAGGCGGCACCGGCTGGAAAATGCATCTGCCTCGGAGCTGCATCGTCCTCCTCATCCAGGGGAGCATCTCGCTGCTGGTGAGCGCTGGGGATGGGGAAGGGGGGGCTGGGGGGTCGTGCTGCCGAAGGGACAGGGAGGGGTTGACAGCCAGGAATATTTCNGTTATTTTGCAGCAGGGGAGCAGCGGGGAGGTTGGGTGGGGGCTCGCAGGTAGGGCTGGAGATAAAGGCACCTCCTGATCACCCTAAAAATCTGCAGGCCCCTCTCCCCAGCACAGCACCCCGGGAGAGCTGTGCCCGGGCTGGGGCAGAGCTCCAGGCCGACCTCGACTCCGGCTTCCCGCTGCCCGGTGAGCCCTTCGCACCCCGGGGACCCCGGTGGGGCTTTGCTTGGCAGCCCAGCCCCGAGGGCGATGGGGCTGCAGCATCCGCCTCCCAGCCCACTGGGTGCCCCCAGCCTGGCAGCGAGGCAGCCCCCACCCCAGCAGCTCCCCAGCCCCTCCGTCTGTGCTCATTTTGGGGTCCCTGGCTGGTGGCAGGAGCAGAGTTTGAGGAGGAGCTGTTAGAGCCGAAGGGCATCTCCCCAGGGTGAGAACTCACCTCTGCGCTTTGCTGTCCCTCCTGCTGCCCCGCTGCTCCCAGCTTCATCTCTCCACCAGACCATGGCACGGTTTGGAGGTCACAGGAGGGTTCCATGGGATGTGCTGTCAGCAGCGAGATGGGTGCGAAGGCTGCGAGATGGGCACCCTCACCCACAGCACCCGCTCCCTGGCATCTGCAGAGATGCCCTGGGTGGAAGTGCTCTGCCCGGAGAGAGGTCCTGCTGCTGGGAAGCACCAGCAAAGAGGACAATGCCCCCGTCCCAGCTCCCTGAGCAACCGTGAGAGTGGGGGGAAATTGCTACCAGAAGGGAAATAGGAACTACAGAGAGAAGTGGAGAGGAAAGGCAAAGGAAAAGGAAGGGTGGGAAGAAGGATGGTTGGGTTGTATATGGAGAAATGGGGTCACTCTGGAGGGTGAGACTGGGCGAAGGAGGCAGGCAACCATCACCCATCTCGTTCTCTCCACCATCAGGTGATCTGTGGCCAAGAAGAATCAGGGAAAGGTGCAGAGCAACACGAATCCAAGACTCAGGAGAGAGCTCAAGTGCAGAAGACGAAGGGCTTGCTCTCTCCAAAGTCCCTGTTAAGTCCAACCTTACTGCAGAACATGACCCTCCTGGAGCTGCTGAGCAGCTCACGGGAGTTATGGGATATCCTGGATAACGTGTCCGAGCGGGACCATGCTCCACACTCCAGAGGACAGAGGGACTTGGGGCCAGCCTCAGGCAAGCTTAAAAAAATCTTTGGCTGGGGAGATTTCTATTCCAATATCAAGACAGTGAAGTTGAACCTCCTGATCACCGGAAAGGTGGTTGATCATGGCAACGGCACTGTCAATGTCTTCTTCCGACACAACTCTACCGGGCAAGGGAACATCTCCGTCAGCCTCGTGCCGCCCAACAAGGCAGTGGAGTTTGACCTGGAGCAGCAGATCTTCATCGAGGCCAAAGAATCCAAGATCTTCAACTGCCGCGTGGAGTACGAGAAAGTGGATCGTGCCAAGAAGACCACGCTCTGCACGTACGACCCATCTAAGACCTGCTACCACGAGCATACCCAGAGTCACGTCTCCTGGGTCTGCTCGAAGCCCTTCAAAGTCATCTGCATCTACATCACCTTCTACAGCATAGACTACAGGCTGGTGCAGAAAGTGTGTCCTGACTACAACTATCACAGTGACGTACCCTACTACCCGTCCGGATGAGGCTCTCTGCCCATCGCAGGATGCCCCGGTGACGAGCGGGTGCTGGGGGGGCGGGGGGAGGGATGGGGATGGTTTTGGAGGTGGGGGCAGGAAGGAGCGTAGTGGTCCCTAGAAACCAGAAGCAAGGAAGGAAGAGGAGGATTTTTCCATTTTCCCCAAAAGCTCCAATGTCCAGGAATTTTAGGCTCTGGGGTACCGGCGTTGCTAAACCTGGCCTGGATCCGTGGTCTTTAGAGACTGGTGCGTGAAGGCAGGGGCTGAATTTAGGATACACAAAATAGGACATAAAGCCACAATCAGGACTTGTGTTTCTCAATGCAATAATGGACTTGCCTGGTTCTAGGCCACGTGGTCCTACAAGGCTGGTGACCAGGCAAAGAGGGCTCCAGAAGCAGGTTTACGGAGCCTGGAGCCAGAGGAAGACCTCAGGGGGGAGAGAGGCACCTGATGCTCTCCATGGCTGTAAGATGTCCATGGGCAGCCACATCACCTCCCCCTCATCCATGTTCTGCGGCAGCAGGAGCTGGAGCTGAGTTTTCCCACATCGGGGTGCAAAGGGCTGCTGGGATGGAAACGGGGAGCTGGGGAGGGCAGGGGGGACCTTCCCCCCACGGCTCACACCGGGCACCACGGCACAGCAGGGTTCAGGGACTTCAAACTGTGCATTCGCAGGTCGAGAAATCCTGGTGGAATCTGTCAAATCTGCTGACACAATCTATGATTCATGTGTTTCCCCTGACATGCTGTGATTCATGCGTTTCCCCTTCATCTCATCCGCGCTTCGTACCATCGCCGGCTCCCCCCTGCTCCCACCCTCGCCCAGCCACTCTCGGCTCCAAAAGGTGCAGAGCCCGCGTGCGTACGTGTCGTGACGCTCAGCTCCGGATGGAGCACTGAATTTACTTTCAAGGAAAAAAAAAAACCCAACAAAACAACCCCAAACCCACAACCATGCTGTCCTTGAGAGCGAGAATAAAGTTGTCACGGTGGCACTGAGGCAGGTCAAGTGTTTTTACTGAGAACAAGCTCAGTCTCCTTGGGGGAGCAGGAAAATAAAGCGGGGGGTTGTGAAGGAGGCACGGGGCTTTGCCACGACCTGTGCCCAAAGTCAGCTCTGCTGAGATCTATCTGAACTCGGCCCTTCTAGGAACTGGCCGTTGGGTCCAGCTTTGCGGGCTGCCTGGACTTGGACCTTCAGCTGGACTCGTGGTTGCTATTGCTCATGCCTGGGCTTGTTCTGCACCACTGATGGGTATTCCCAACCTCCTCCCCTTCCCCGTACATCCAAACTTCAGGGACATATTCCCTCCTACAGAAAAGACACCCAAAAAATCTCCTCTTGCCCCTGCCCTTCCCTTTCCCTCCAACTCCCCCTACCCAGAGCACAAGCCAGCCCCCAAATCCCCTTGCCGCCTAGCACAGTTAGGAGGGGTATTAACCCCGGAGCAGGTTTTATGCTCCAGCCTTTCCAAGTCCTTCTGGAGCTCGCAGAGAGGGCTGCTGGCGAAGTGTCATTATATGCACTTCTACATCTAGACAGAGGCCGGTTCCAAAATACATCGAGCAAAGAAAGGCTTTTAGTGCAGAAATCAATGAGGAGACTTTGACTCCGAGAGCAGAAAGTTGAAAATGCTTCGAGCAAGGTTTCAGAAAATAACAGGAGCGGTATTTGGTACTGGGGGGGGGACTCTCCACCAGGAGCTACCTCACAAAAGTACGTTCCCCAAGGGTCTGCGCTTGCTCTAAGGGAAGGGACACAAAAAGCCACGTTAAACCCCTTCCTGCCAGCACAGACCAAACAAACAAAACCACCACACGCAGAAGTTGCTCATTTGGAGAGATTTCAGACAATTGCCAGTTGAAGAAACAGAGCAGGCAGCGGGAGCGGAGCACCAGGCTACAAAGGATGCACCATTGTCAAAAGTGATGTGGCTGCCGCAGTTACTAGGAGACCAGGACGGGCCATTATTCGGGCTTGGGAGAAGAGGATTCCTGCTAGCAGAGTCACCACCCTGCTCAGAAAAGAAGGATTTCGCTGAGCTGGAGGGCAAACAATACCAGAAGGGAAAAAAAATAAATCCCCACAGCCTGTATCCACCAGCCTTTAACCCACCGCTCGGGCCCCGCTACGGCGAGACGCAAGGGAGAGACCTCGCGCCAACTCCTGGGCTAAAACTCCCCCTCGTTAGAGGTGAAGTCAGGGTGTTCTCGAGTGCATTCGCTCATCATTCAGATGATGTGCTTCGCGAGGTGATGCTCAAGCTGTGCTGCGCGGTGGAGGTTGCCCGCGGAGTTGGTTCTGCTTCTTGAGCGGAGGAGTTAAATCCCTGCGCCTGCCTCTGCTGCGATATTACACAAGGAACCAAGGTTTCATTTCTTTCCCCATTAGTAGACGGACATAAAATAGATTCGGGGGTGGAGGGGGAGCTCAAATTTATCCAAATGAAGTTCCGCGCGTTGCAAACTTCATTACAATTGAAGCAGCGTGTAATGACTGTGGAAAGCAGACTTCAAAACTCCTTCGTGACACCAGGGTTCAGCAAAGTGCCACACAAGAATTCGCAGGCATTGCTGCAATTAGAGCCTATCTCCATTTATAAAATGCGGCCCCTTATCATCCCTGACAACTCAGTGGATGGTCGATCTCTTTGTCTCCAAAGCAGGAAAAGCCCTGATGGGAACTACTTACCGCTGTCATCTACAACTACACAGTGGATGGTCTCCATCTCCAGTAATTAGCTCTCTTTAGTTTGTTAATACTTTTCCCTCTTCCCCACAAAATCCTCCTAATTTAAATTGCATGAATCTCCCAGCCGAGCTAACCTGTGCTTCTGCAGATTTAGAAACTGGCTTCTCAGTACAGCCTGCTCCACCCTCCCACCAAAGTCAACCAGCAGCCCCCAGCCATTAATTGCACTCATTAGGGCTGGTAGGGACTGGTTGATCCAGTCTCCTCAGCACTGGGATTAGATGAGTCAGAAAAAAATGAGGAGCGGATGGACTTGCTGCAGGATATGGCCGGCTCAACATCTCTCCAGTCCCGACAACGTGCTCCTGGCCCCCACCGCTTCTGCCAGGTTGAAGAACCAAAGTGATGAGATGTTTGGTTTGGTGGTGGACTTGGCAGTGGTGGGTTTACGGCTGCAGTCGATGACCTTAAAACTCTTGTCCAATTTAAATTATTCCATGATTCCTTAAACCGCTGTTTAACAGTTGAGTAATTCTCCCATTAAGATCACTTTCTCAACTTTCTCCAAGTGCTACTTTATTAATTTTGCCCTATATAATAAATAATTAGGATTCACCATCCTCAAATCAACCTAAACCCATCTCTCTGTAGGTTACTGGGACCACTTCTCCCTTTGTAATCTCCCAGTCAATCAGACTTTGGTCTTTCTACCGTTTCCTATTTACCATTTCCAAAAGCCCAGCAGTGGCCTCCCATCCAAACGAGGCTCTCATGGCCAGCTGTCACCTCCAGAACGTGCTAATGCATTACTCCAGGATTTTGGAAAGGACAAATCTCACAGGAAGGTCCGATTTAATGCAAGGATGGCACAACTGGAGCCTTCTCACCTCTACGACAGCTTCAAGGCATCAATTTTCCTCAACTTGAGGTCAGTGAGGGTTTTCTTAATGTTGGGTTTTTTTTTTTTCCCAACAAACATTTTTAGCAGGTTCCAACCAGACGCTGAGATCTCGAACAAGAAGGAAGTTTGCTCATGAAAAGCCTGCAGACAAACTAACGAGCAGCAAAAGGTTATTGTCACAAGAGCCGTACCTGACACAAGAACTTCTTTAAAGGCATCAACACCGCGGAGGTGCCAGCCTTTGAGGTTTTCACCAGAATTTGCCGTATTTGGAGGAGCTCCTGGAGCGGTGGCTGTCACAGTCACTTGGCTACTCAAGAACTTCAGCTTCCAGAAAAACAACTGGCTTAATCACAGAGAAACCCAAGAAAATGGGATTTCTAGAGGCTCAGATGTCAAAACACAAACCTCAATTTCTGCACCTAGCTCGATCCACAATCCGTTTTGGGTGTTCAGGCTGGCGATGCTGAAGTTCCTGCAGCTGGCTGAGTCCATAACATGTTGCTTGGAGGGCACTGGAAACTCAAAGCATTTACATTTTTGTTGCTCCTGTTTTTCACATCCCCTCAAATCCTCCAGCACAGCTCCCCGGGGATGTCGCAGCTCCCGTAACATTCCTTGCTGGCACAAGCCTGGTCCTTTTGCTCCTAAACCAAACTGCCAAGGTTGAGCCTCGCGGAGGGAATCCTGACCTAAGTGCTTTCACAACACAACAACGTTTTATGGTTTCGTGCCCAAGTTATCAAACAGCTAAGAGAGCCTTTGCTGAGCTTGATCTCAGACGGGCGCGGGCTGCTGCTTCTGTGCGAGGCTGCATCTTTATTGAGATTATTAGACTTTAATGAGGTCTAGTGAGTCAGCCAAGCCCTTACGCTTGTAATCCTCCTTTTCCATAGCCATAGGTAGCTCCTGGATGCATTAATGTCACTGGTTCTCTTCTGGGTGCATAAAAGCAATATTGGATCAGATTTTGTTGTGGTGGCCAGTGCCAGGCCAGCGTCATGTCGAACACCAAGAGCTCGGGACGGGCCTCCTGCCTTCCCTGGGGAAGTTGATGCGCTTTCCAAGCCCTCTCAAGTCTCTTCATCGCTGCTCTGTGTCATCTTTCCTCTGCTAAGCGAAGAGTTTGTCCTCTTGGCAGCCCACGTTGCGTGGTGCCAGCTAAGGGCAGCCATCTCCTTCTCCAAGCCATTCGAGAATCTTCATTCCTGGGCATAAATCCTGATTATGCTATTGGGTTTTCTGATAAACTTAACTAAGTTATTCCAGGCCTTTGTCTAGTCTGCCTTATCTCTCTTTATAAAGATAATATTCATTTGCCTTCTGGGGATGGAGTGAGACTGCACAATCTCAAGCGCTCTGGAAATCCTCCACTGAAAGGGGAGGCAAGCAGAAATGATTATTCATGAAATCCCCAGTGTTATGACTTGTTATTACACGCAGTAGACTAAAAATGCAAGTGGGCTGAATGCATCATGTATTTGATCTAAGAATTATTACAGTTTTGCCAATTAGATCCAGAACCCAAATACAACCGCTCCCCTCCTCCTCCTCCCGCTCCCCTGCCAGAGCTTAGCACCAGCTGCCGCTTCATAAACACCAACATTTCCCCATCTTCCTGCGCTTTCAACAAACTCCAAAAGCAGCAGGTCCCTGATTGTTTTCCCTCCAATTAATGGCAGAGTGCACTGCTCTCCCAGAAAGAAGCTGCACCGTGTAATGCCACATCCCGACAACAACTGCTCCACCATCAGCGGCTTTCTCTTGCCCGAGAGGGAGCTGTGCCGAGCGGGTGGGTGAGAAAAGCTCCCCTTGGCATCCCCCCCCAAAACCTTCACCTACCTGAGAGCATCGAACACCACGTCACTTGGAGGGACGGGGTTTGAGGGTTGAGCAACCGGGCTGCTCCGCTGATCGGTGGCAGGACGGCATCGGGCCAAGTGCCGGAGGAATAGGGCAATCTGCTCCCTTAGGGGAGCTCGGCTCGTACACGCTGTTCTGCAGAATAAGGCCTGAACCTCCTGGTGGGAAGGAAGGATTTACTTTTGCCTGAGAGGTTTCCAGACCTACCAGAGCACCCATCTGTTACCCAAATGTCTTGTTTTCTAAAGGCTTGTGCCCAAAGAATAGGAGGGGGGTGTGCTGTAACCCCTTCTCCTCCAGTTCCCTAAGGTCACCACGTGCCATGCTGGAGCTTCTCCAGATCGTGGAGAGGGTTTCCTCTCATGTCTCATTAGATTACAAACAAAGAGACAAGAAGAGCCAGGTTCCAGAACATTGATTTCTTTCAAAACCAGAAATATTCCCATTGAAGTGCTGCACGGTTAATTCAGCCTTGCTTGGGTTGCACACAACTATCCCGGAGCGCTGGGGTGGGAGGGCGGCTGCAATCACAGCTCTCGGCTCCGTGTGTGCACGGGAGCAGCATTGAATTAACGCCCGTTGCCCACAGGGACCTTCCCTGCACCCCTGGGGACAGGCAGAGCTGGGCCACTTGGTGCCACAGCCCCGAGCCCTCCCTACCAGCCAAGTCAGGGATGAACCAGCACCAAAGGCTGCAGGAAAAATCTGGGCGAGATGGAGTCGAGCAGATTGAGGAGAAGAACAGTGTCTGTCTGATGCTCACACACAGACGGCCCCAAATGCCTGAACAAAACGGGTGGGGGGGAGGGAGAGATTTTAGGGGAACATCGGTCCAAATCCACTCTTGATACAGGTCACAGAGGAGCTGCCGGAGCCACCTCTGTGTCCATCCTTGTCCTCTCAGACCTCCTGCTTCAGCGCTCACACAGCTTTGCAAACCACCCCCCGCCTCCTAAAACCGATCAAACCAAATCAAAACCTGACCAAAACGCCCCAAAACCCACTCAGGCACAAAGCAAACCCCCTCCTCAGCCCCGAACCGAGCCACAACCACCTCGGAAGCCAGCCCTCGCCTCCTGCCAAGCCTTTCGGCGAGCCTCGGCAGCTCCCTTTCCAGCTGAACTAGCATCTGGCTGCTGGCGAGGGCCTGAGCCGCGCTGTCGGTGTCTGCAGGAGATGGGGGGTCCCCCGGGACCGGGGGCCACGTCGCCTCGTCGCTCCGCGGTGCCGAGCGCGCTGTCAGCGCTCAGCAGATCCTCACGGCAGCATCCGCCGGCGCTTCAGCAGGTGAAGCGGCGAAATAAAGGGAGAGGGGGGAAGTTACGGGGGATGGAAAGCACAAGAACAAGAATTCAGACCTAAAAAAAAGAAAAAAAGAACAACAACAACAAAAAAAACAACCCAAAACACCCAAGGCTGTCAAGAGGAGGACAGGAATGGAAAACTTGTCCAGCTCTTTCAAATCCCACCAGACCCTAAGTTGTCTGCAGAGAATTCCCAACTCAAACCCCACACCTGCTTGCACTAAAAAATATGCTAAATAATTCAGTTTTCACTCATGTGCTCTCAAGCTGCAGAATCCTCCCAGCTCCTGGAGCTTGGTGCAGTATTTTGGGGAGGAAGGTCCAAGCTGGGGTTGAGGGAAGGGAGCTCGGGGTGTCTCCCACCGCCTGGTTTCTGGGGCTGCTGCTGGTTGCTGAGCGGCACGGAGCCGTGTCGGCGCGGTGGCTGCGGCACACGGGGAATAGAGATGTGCCATGGACAGGATGAAGGCAGGGAGAAGGGAGGGCTGGTGTGTTTTCCACCTGCCAGGCGTTTCTGATCTGTGGCAGATGTCTCTCTGCTTTCAAACTGCATCAAGAAGCATCCGCTTTCATCTAGCCTCCTCATTGGGAAATTTTCCCATAAGGGGAAAAAAAAAAAAATTATCTTCAGTGGTCTACTGAAAGCACTGCACCATCATGGACACATGCCTGCCTCTTCAGCACACGTCTGTAGGACTTCATCCTGGACCAGCGGCTCTCCTGCTCCAACATCTGCCAATCCTGCCCCCGCTGGTGCACTGGGAAGACCAAGGGGTGATGCTTGATGGTGTAACCTCCTCCTGGAAGGTCCCACGCACTCCCCACCCTCCATCAAGGAAAACTCCTTTGTGAGCAGCAAAAAACCCAGTTTTCTCCTAAGCAGATCATGGGGAAAAAGGACAAACACCCAGAAGCAAGTCACCGTGGGTGGGATGCAGCTGGGTCACCACCGTCACCCTTCACAGCCACTGACCTCCTCTCCCTGCCTCTATGTCACGTCTCAATCCAAAGCACACACGTTGGGTACCTGCCTTCATGTGCTGCTCACACCGATGCATCCCTACAACTGCAGACACCCAGATCCATGTGCACATTTTACCTCCAGAACTTTAAAGCAACCCAACAGCTTCATGAGACTGAAGCTACCAGATGAAATGGATAATTATAGAATCATAGTATGGTTCAGATTGGAAGGGATCTTAAAAGATCATCCAGTTTCAACCCCCTCTCAAAGGCAGGGACACCTCCCACTAGACCAGGTTGCTCAAAGCCCCATCCAGCCCAGTCCTGAACACATGAAGTGATGGAGCATCCAGAACTTCCCTGGGCAACCTGTGCCAGTGTCTCACCACCCTCAGAGTGAAGAGCTTCTTCCTTACATCTAATCTAAATCTCACCTCTTCCAGTTTGAAGCCATCACCCCTCACCCTAACACCACAAGCCCTCCCCAGCTTTCTTGTAGGCCCTCTTCAGATACTAGAAGGCCACAAGAAGGTCTCTCTGGAGCCTTCTCTTCTCCAGGCTGAACAACCTCAACTCTTTCAGCCTGGCCTCATAGGAGAAGCGTTCCAGTCCAAATTATGAAGTAAGTTAGAATTTCAGCAGGTTCCTTGGCTGAAACCATCTCCTCAGAAGGGTCCTGTTCAGAGACCAGCAGCCCAAACTAGCAGGAAATCCTTCGTTTCAGGCACAGGGGCTCTTAAATTTTCTGTCCTGTTCAGGAAACTACAACCCCAACAACAAAACCAGTGAAGATATGGCAGGGGAAAGGAGATTCCTCAATGGACTCTAGATACACATGCGGGACTGATGGTTACATAAAGAAGTGAAGACAACCCATGGTGGAGCAGCCCAGGAGCCTATTGTATCTGCAAATCAGTTGGAGGATACACTGGTGCTTTATTAACCTTTTGAACTTGTAGCCTGAAGACACTGATTTTTAACTATGTTCCTTGCTTCTTGCCTCTATTATTAGACATCATCTCACCGAGAAACTGGTCAGATGCTGAGATGCCCAATACAGCATCTTCTGCCTTATGAGGAAAGGTTGAGAGACCTGGGGCTTGTTAGTCTGGAGAAGACTGAAAAGGGATCTAATTAATGTGTATCAATAGATTAGGGCTGGATGTCAAGAAGAAAGGGACAACCTCTTCTCACTTGTGCCCTGCGACAGGACAAGGGGCAACGGATGCAAGCGAGAGCACAGGAAGTTCCACCTCAACATGAGGAAGAACTTCTTGACTGTGAGGGTTCCAGAGCACTGGAACGGGCTCCCCAGAGAGGCTGTGGAGTCTCCTTCTCTGGAGACTTTCAAGACCCATCTGGATGCGTTCCTGTGTGACCTGCCCTAGATTCTATGGTCCTGCTTGGCAGGGGGGTTGGACTTCATGATCTCCAGAGGTCCCTTCCAACCGCTAACATTCCATGATTCTATGATTCTAGTTACTATCACCGCCGTCTACCTCCACGCGCCAAAAAATGTTTGTGCCCAGCTCAAACTGGCGCTTTTCTTCCTCAGCTATCAGAGAGAGCACAACAATTTATTGCCATCCCACGAGCAAGTGCTGCTTACCTTGCAGATTTGACCTGGATCTCCTCAGCCCGCCGGACGCTCTGGCACTTTGTCACAGGGAGGCAGATATTTGCTTGTACCGTTGGTGGCCAGCTCTGTGTTTGCAGCCTCTGTTACAGCAAACACGATATCTTAATTACGGGACTTGTTGGCTTGCTGAACTCAGACAGATGGGATCTTGATTCAATTAGTATACTTTAATTACCTATTATAGGAGGACTTTAAAAAAATATATAAATGGACACAAGTGAAAGGTTTTCTGAGCAGCTATCGATCCTATCACAGACGTATCAATGATAAGCAGTAAATGCTGTTCTGTGGTTTCTTCCTAGTGCTCCTCTTCCTCCTCCCTAAACCCGGCTGAGTTTTATCTGCGAGTTTTGCCCAACCTCTCTGTATGTATTGAAAACAAACAGAAGCAAGCTCTGACGTGGGCACACACACACGTAAACCAGCTGGAAAACAGGACGGCTGGACGTTAACCCCCGTCCTCCCAACATCTCGAGCTACAACAAGTAAACCACAGAAAATCCATCTATTTTTGCTTTACAGAAGCTAATGGTCAGTCAAAAGGGCTGAACCCGACTGAAAAATAATCTTGTTTTGGCGCACAAGGATGCAGCAGATTATTTCTTTTGCTCCCTTTTAAAATTATTCTCCTAGAGAAGCCCAACATAAACAAATCCTAGTTGGGGTCCTTTTTAAGGAGCTTCTCTCTACGGCTGATCTGAGACAACAAAGACAAAGTCATGGAGGAAGAAATCACCTCACAGCTACTGTTCTGTGAAAACTCATTTTGAGGTTGTCTGTGCATAGGGGTGGAACAGAATTTTGGAAAAACATCCCTCTTGAGCTGGTTGGAAGATGGTGATTTCATCCCAAAGCACCAACAGAGCATGAGCAGGTCTTGGAAGACACAACTTCCCATTTACAATTTACAAGCAGAAGGGTGGGCTTGGCATTCTCCTGGTCGTTTTATTTCTGTTTTGGGAAGGAAGCTTGGA
The DNA here is from genome assembly GCA_013400335.1 of Eurystomus gularis. Classification (NCBI taxonomy): domain Eukaryota; kingdom Metazoa; phylum Chordata; class Aves; order Coraciiformes; family Coraciidae; genus Eurystomus; species Eurystomus gularis. Next base: position 34,605 of record VZZY01006847.1, on the reverse strand, counting down.
AAACAGGTGGAAGCAACGCTTAAATTTGCTTAGGCCTCTCTGACCACAAGATGTGACATTACAGCACGCTTGCAACATCCAACAAACCTTTGAAAACAAGGTACTGGCCCAATTTTTTCTTGGCAGCTCTCGAGCCATGGATCCATTGCCAAGAACAGCATGAGCAGAGGGAGTGGCAACACAAGCGTCCCCAAATCTCCCATGCTAACAAATGGGGAATAAACAGAAAGACCCAGCCGAGGCAAAGCTTTCTGCTGAGACTGCCAACGCCGAGAGTCAAAACCGATTGTGTTCCAGGACCTCTGACTCTAAGAGACCTCTGACTAGTGAGGAGAAGCCTTTCTGGTAAGACATTGAAGTTCTGGGCTGGTTTGTTGTTGTTTTTCTGAAACGACTCTTGAAAAAATCCAGTACTATTGCATGCATTAGCTACTCTCAAACACAGCCTACCTATTTTCCAATGCACCAAGCTCTCCCCACACCGTTTCTAAAGCCTATTCTCTCCTCCTTACACACCCCCCCCGCTTCTTGTACAGCACCGATCCATAGCCAGAGGTTCCAAATATCAGGGGGAACGTAATAACCTATTCTAAACATCTAGCGGCCGTCCACCAAGAGGAAACATCTGCTTACACCAAACCCCCACGAAGCTCCTCTCCACGTGCCGCAGGCAAAGAGCACGGTGCCGAGCAGCGCGAGGTGCCAGCGCCGGGGGCCGGAGGGGAAACACAACTGGGGCCACCCGTCAGAACAGCTGCGGCTCTTAAACCCACCGCGCTTCATCTCGGCGATGCCGTCAGCCGCTGCCGACCTGACACAGCGAATATCTCCCCGTCCCCGTCAATTGCTCTCCATCATCGCGGTCGGCGGAGACGCTGGAGAGCAGCAGCGCTGGTTCACGGGCATCGGGTAACAGGCGTTTGTTCGGATTTAATTTTGGAGAACCACGCTGTCAACGAATATACAGACAAGATTTAAAAAGCAAACCACTCATCGATCTAACAAAAACACCGCTCGGGCGCTACCGCCCGGCTCCACGCCACGCTGAAGCACCCACAGTAATTATAACCTCGCAGAATTACATGTTTTAGAAGTCCCAGAAGCCCCGGAATGGGATGGAATTATTGCTGTGGTGCTGAACGGAAGGAAAAGGCTTATTTAAACATTTACCGTACGTGCAATGCCTTGCTCTCCCCCTGCCTTCTGAGGCTTCGGCACCTAGAAATAAATCCAGCTCATTAAAGTGTGTTTCGTAGTTGAGGTTTGTTTACAGGCCCCAGCTAAGCGATGCCTGCTCCCTAATTCAGCTTTTACCATCTGGCACATCACAGTAGAAATCAAATCTGCAAGGTGGTTTATTTTTGATTATTTCTTTCTTTTTTTTTTTTTTTTAAATTCAGTCGACTCTGAGTCAGGAGTGACATCACACTGGGCAGAGGAGAATAAAGAAAAGGCATTTTAATTTCACGTCCTCTAGAGAGAAGAATTATTACAACCCATCAGAGTATCTCCTGCTCGTTTCTAAGTGTTTTACAGTTGCGAGCGGTGACTGCAAGCGATGGAGCTCCTGCCCGCTCCTGGGGCTCCTGCCTGCACCTGGGGCTCCTGCCCGCTCCTCGGCAGAGCCCTCGTGAAGGGCACATACGGCACGGGAACCAACTTCCCGGCAGCCCCGTGTGTAGAAGCAAGTATGTAATGAAAATACTCGAGACACAGCCAAGTCGGACTGATGATTGTTGGTCCCTTCCAACTGAAAATCCAATCCTATCCTATCCTATCCTATCCTATCCTATCCTATCCTATCCTATCCTATCCTATCCTAATTCTACGCTATTCTAACAGGACAAGGGATGACAGTTTTAAACTACAAGAGGGAGATTTAGACTAGAGAGAAGGAGGAAATTGTTGCTGCTGAGGGTGGTGAGAGCCTGGCCCAGGCTGCCCAGAGAGGTGGTGGCTGCCCCATCCCTGGCACCATTGCAGGTGAGGTTGGCCGGGGCTCTGAGCAACCTGCTCTGGTTGCAGATGTCCCTGCTCCCTGCAGGGGGTTGGATGAGATGACCTTGAAAGGTCTTTTCCAGCCCAAAATACTCAATTCCATTCCAGTTCCTATTCCTATTCCAGTTCAGTTCCTATTCCATTCCAATTCCCATCCCATCCTTAACTTTGAGGCTGCTGCTGGGGGAACACACCACTCCAGAACACCTTCATTCCAACAACCACCCCGGGACAGGCGGGCACAAGAATTATCCAGCCTGCATTCGCTGCCTCCTTGCTGTACAGCGCACAGGATAAGAGCCAATCTCCCCAAACCCACAAACCCAGCCAGTGCAAAGAGAACAGGTCCCACTCTGGCAGCTCTGCCCTCGCTGACCGCCCAGAGCCCCGGCCAGTTGTCCTTGCACCGGGGGTGAAATCCCTGACGAGCCTCCAGCAAGCGCCGGCGCTGGCTGCGAGCTGCATCTTGGCCACAGACGAACCTCTCGATATCCTGTTTAGCTATTTTTGTCGAGTGTTTTGTTGTTTGGCAAAAACTCAATAATAAGCAATAATTTTGCCAACGCCACCTGCCTAGAGGAATGAAAAAAAGTTAGTGGGAAAGAAAGGAAGCGCGGACAAACTGCAATGCAGCAACAACCGGAGTCAACGGTGGGAAACTCTCCTCCTAATGCAAAAATTTAAAAAAGCAACCAAAACCTTGTAGGCATGGTCACAGAGTCATTCTGGGTGGAACAGACCTTTAAGCTCATCGAGTCCAACCATTAACCCACCACTAACCCCTGGCCCTCAGCACCACATCTCCACGGCTTGGAAACCCCTCCAGGGATGGGGACTCCACCACTGCCCTGCCCAGCCTGGCACAGCCCTTCAGAGCACTTCCCACCAAGAAATTGTTCCTCATGTCCAACCTAAACCTCCCCTGGTGCAACTTGAGGCCATTTCCTCTTGTCCTGTCGCTTCTCCCTTGGGAGAAGAGCCCAACCCCACCTGGCTCCAACCTCCTTGCATGGAGTTGTCAAGAGCGAGAAGGTCTCCCGAGACAACCAGTCCTACCTTAGAACCCAAACAAGTCGGCATGAAGAGGACAAAAGGACTCACCCCAGCTGTGAGATGCACCAATCTTAAGAGTTAACGCCTAACAGTGCTTTGTATTGCTAGACCAAGATGTAAAAAAGCAGGTAAAACCCCTTCAGCTATTGCATGAGCCACAGAAGGAAGAGGTTTGCAGACAACCACGCAACAACCCCATGCTATGAAACCTCGAAGTCCAGCACAGCCCCTTCCCCCTGTGCAGGAACCAGATCCTCATTTGAGGAAGTGCTTTCTCCGTAGGCTCAGGATGCTCAGGGAGCGTTTGCCAGGAGCCTTCCAGAAGAAGTGGGACAACAGTTTGGAAATGGTTTTCATTTGTTCATCTTCATGGCTCCTAGATGTGCAACCTCTGGCCATTCCATGGCTCAGAAAGCTTTGTGAGGGCAGAGCTCAAGTCATCGTTCCTGCATTTGGATCAGAGAAACATGCTCCAGCACAACACAGGACATCATTTCTCTTCTGGAGAGCTAGGGGAAGTGTTCCAGGTCCATCCAGTTTATCATCCACCATCTTGATTAACTATTTTTTTTTTTTGGGGGG
>VZZY01006847.1:0-30946 GCA_013400335.1 Eurystomus gularis | reverse complement strand
GGAGGGGACATTGATGCTTTTCAATTATTCAAAAAGGAGCCCTACATTTTACATCTCTCCTGCCTGTGATTTTTCATCATTTGATGGAATAATTGCAATCCTCTCTCCATCCCGATTTACCCCATCAATTAACACACTTCCTCAAGTGCTTTTAATAATTCACTCTCAAAGCCTAATGTATCAAGGAGGAGCAAGACACAAAATCCAAACTTAACCCCAAACTCAGCTGCTTTTCCTTGCCTGTGCTCTGCCCAACCAACTTCAGCGGGGTTCAAAGGCCACTTCTTACGCTGAACACTCTTGCTTTATTTATCATATCTATTTTCCAAAAGCCTTCCAGGCCACTGCAATTTATTTCCCCAACTATTTCATGAGGAAAATGCAATTGTTTTTTTTTTTTTCCTGCTGTCTCCCACTTTCTTTAGCCTGTTGTCTTCCCAGGCAGTTCGATCCCAGCCCCAGTTTTAAAGCTGACTTTAAACGCAGCACACGCAAGAAACTGGAATCACCAAGGCAAAATTTGGTGCAGCACGTGCCTGGAATCGCAGCCAAAGATCCAAGTGGGCAGAAAAAAAAAAAAATACACCTGCTGTTAATTAAATGTCTTCAGATTAGATGAACCAAAACAAAAAGTCATTAGAAATAAATGAGTTAAGTAATTCTGCAACATAAGTTCAATGGCAGCCATGAGAGGAGGAAAAACTGCGCGGCCCGAGCTGACTAAGGTAATGATTTTAGCAAAGCCTTTTGCAAAATAAATTGCACGGAAGTTGAGAAACCCTCTGAAATGATGCTTACAAAAAAAAAATAAATCTTTGGCTCCTTCAAGGAAGTGGGGAAAAAAAATAAGAAAAAAAAAGAAAAAGCAGGAGAGCACCAGTATTGTATCCCTAACAGCAGCCTGAGAACCAGAACAAAGCCAGCGAGAGTTTCAAAGCACAGCAGCTCTCCCGACTCTGCTGTTTGTTCTGCTCATAAGCAGACAAGCTGGTTCCTTTCATCTGGAAAAACTCACACAATCAGAAAAATACCTCCATAGAATCTGAGGCTGTAATAACAAAGCCCAAGGGGCAGCCAAAAAGAAATCTTTTGGCCAATAAAAAAAAATAAAAATAACAAAAACTTTAAAAGGGGGTTTGGATCCTCCGAGAGAGAGCTCAGGGGAGCAGGGCAGACGGACATCGGAGCGCTGCCGGAGCGGGTCAGGGTCTCACCGAGGCATCTCTCGTTGCCGTCTCTCCTCCCCACACTCCGACGAAGGCTGCAGCCCTCCTAGGTCAGCACAAAAGCGAGCGGAAGAAGCAGGAGCAAGGAGATAATAGGGAGAAGGAAGCACATGAAAGGCTGCACACGGGGATGAAATGTCTCTCTGTAACACCCTCGAGGGGGGGGAAGAGAAGGAATTAAAAGTACGAGAGCAAAGTCCAGCGTCAACGGGGAAGCTGAACCTGTGGTAGCTCCGCTGAGGTTGAGAAGACCCAGTAAAAATGCCTCTCTGAAATATTGTTTTGATAAATATGCCATCTCCTTGTGGAATTCAAATCTCCAACTGTTCCACTGGCATGGACAGCTCTGCAGTAACAACACATGCCACAGATTGTGAGTTAACTTGAATTACATTTCGGATCTGGGGAGGGGAGGATGTCAGTGGGAGGTTTATGAACAGTATGCTCTAGCTCTGATGTTGTTATAACCAGATGGCTTCGGCTGTATCATTTACAATAAAAAACAAACAACCCAAAAAAAAAAGTCAACTTCACAAATAAATCACGAATTCACCTGCAACTGGAACAATCTCAACAAGTCGCCTCCTTCACGGATCTCATTTCAGACCTTCCGTGACTATTTCTCCTGCAATTACACCTGGCTCCGCAGGAAGGGCTGGGCCAGCTGAGCCCAGAACTGATTCTCCTCCTGCAGGTATCTCCCCATCCTCCGGGATGGAAGCTGCCAGATCCGGATCACTTTCCTGTGCATACCTCCCCAAAACCAGGCTGAGGACGGGCGATGTGAACACCCCTTTACTTTCTTCTAGGCAAGTCTGCTTTCCAGGGCAAGGCCAAGGCAGGGACGCTCCAAGAGCGGTTGGTCACTCCGCCGTGACGAGGACAAAAGGTCTGGTTCAGGTTGGAGCGTTTCCGTAAACGACGCAGTTCAGCGTAATCAGACATCTCTGGGCCGTGCAGACAATTCCTGCCATTACCTGGCGATGAACTTTCCCTGTCCGGCAGCAATCAGAAGCTAGGAGCGCTGGGTTTGAGTTGTGACGGGGTAGTGGGGAGAGTTACGACTAAATGCTTTGCTTACCTAAAAGGCAACGCATGCTAAATCCAATAGCAAAGGAATTAGCAATGGCAGTGAGGTGGGAATTTGGGAAGCACGCCAACGGAAGGCTTTGCCACCCAGGCGGTCGTGTGCTCACGCTGAGAGCCTCGGTGGGGAGACGCAAAAAGGGGCAGGGACCCTCTCATGAGTCACCTGGTGATAAAAATAGACAGCGGCTCGATTAAACACACGAGCGGCCGGCGGAATTCTCCTTCACACACAAGAGGCTGTGAGAGAAGGTATGGGAACGGAATGCGAAATCAGAGCCGACAGATACCTCCTCTATTTCCTAGACAAAACAGAGCTACTCGCTGGAATCCATCACGTGCCCTACCTGACCATCTTAAGGTCAGATCAATCTGCCGCCGCGGATTTCAACCTGACCTCCCCAGAGATTTGGGCTAACGGTGACAGAAATGGATGGTGTCGATGCTCCGCAGGCATCCTGCCCTGCACCTAAATGTTCTCAGACGGTGGCTTGGACCAGTGTCCCCTCCCACAGCCGAGCAGGTGACAGGTTAGAGGAAGGCCTGTGGGTCAGCTGCACACAGAAAACCAACGCTGTCTAGTGTTTTGGTAAAATATGAGGAATCTCGCAGGTCTGCAGTGCAATTGTGTGCGCAACATTCCTTCATAATCCTGCCTGAGCTCCAGAACAGCTTGTCTGAAATGGAGCTGACTGAAACAGAACCGTTTGGGAGCCGGTTTTAAAGTCTGGAAAATGAAGCAAACAAAAAAAAAAAGAAAAAAGAAAGACAACAGATACCACACCGTACAAAATAGTAATTATTTATATTTTCAAAAAGAAAAAAACAAAAACAAAAAACAAACGTTACCAGCTATTTTGAAACTTCTTCCCTGTAAGAAGAGTACTAATAGAAAGGAACAGGACTGGTTCCTACACAGTCGGCAAGTCAGGTACAAACAGTTGTTAAGAATCATTTAGCAACTCAGGACAGGGACTTCTGACGCAGCGTTCATCAACAATAAAATTTATTCTTTTTTTTTTTTCTTCTTTTTTTTTTCTTTTTTTTTTAAAAAAAAAAAGTGGGAGGAGGGAAATAAAGCAGGGAAAAATGCCAAAAACATTTCCCACAATATCTAAAAACAGTAACCGTTGCTCTTGTCAGACAGCACGCTCCAGATGAAGGATTTTTAAGTCCTTTCAAAGCCAATCGAGAGTGGCCCAAGGCTGCCTTCAGCCTATTCACCCTCCAGAACACACACAGCCTTTCGCTGGCCCCTTTCACTTCAACCTGTCATCTTATAAAAGGTAGGGTTTTTTTTCTTTTTTTTTTTTCTCCTTTTTTTTTTTTTTGCAATTAACATACAAGTGCTACTAACAGAGAAACTGATCTTCTTGTTGCTGGATGGCAATAAGGAGTTACACAAACGTCCAGTTTTTAGCTCAGCTGGAAGGACTTAAATTCTCTTTTTTTTTTTTAATATAAATACCACTGGAGCTCCCATCGGGTACTTCCTTTCCAGAACCTCACTGGAAATTCTTTTTAACCCTCCAACGCTCTCCAAAGCTAAAACGTCCTCTTGCTCCAGGCATCTGACGGTTTGTTCTGTGCTGCCAGACGCAGAGACGTCGTTTTGCCCAGTACCACTACCGGGTTATTCCGACTCGGGTCGGCGCCTAAACCGAACCCCGGACTCAATTGACTCGGCCAAGTCGAAGGGAACACACAGACGATGCAGCGACAGGGATTCGTTAGGTTGAACAGCCCCAGAGCCCCAGGCCCACCCTCCCCCCTCTCCCCAAGTTACTTGGTGCTGTTTTAAAAAGTCTGGGTGTCACGAAGCAGTCTCTTCCCCCCAACAACAGAGTAAAAGCTCCACAGATTTCGCTGTCTACCTGGTGGTCAAGGTTACAGCAGCAACAGGTGATGCTGCTTCCAGAAAAACACGGGGTGGTGCGATGGGACTTTAGGATTGCTTCAGTCGCTTACGTGGGGGTCCCAGGAAGGGACACTGTGCAGAGGCCAAAGAGCGATACGCCTCGGCCACCAAATGGGGATGCGATACTACCATGGACTTCCAGCCTGATGTCTCCATGACGTCGGAAGCATGGCTAGAAATAAGAGAGAATAAAATCTGAAGTTATCGACTGGGGATAAAAAGGATTAATGAAATAGATTCTGTCCACATGCCCGAGAAACGTGATATTTTTTGCGTACTGTTTTAGGGTCATCCTGGATGTACGTGAGATGTATTTTCGCAAAGATCATGAGCTTTGGCTCTGCTGGCACAACTGTGTGTTGGACAGTCCTTCAACTTAAGGATGATAGAACCATGGAATTGTTTTGGTTGGAAAAGACCTTTAAGATCACAGAGTCCAACTGTTAACCCAACACTACCAGGGCACCACTAACCCCTGGCCCTCAGCACCACATCTCCATGACTTGGAAACCCCTCCAGGGATGGGGACTCCACCACTGCCCTGCCCAGCCTGGCACAGCCCTTCACAGCCCTTGCAGTGAAGTTTTTCCTAATATCCAATCTCAACCTCCCCTGGTGCAACTTGAGGCCGTTTCCTCTCGTCCTGTCACTTGTTCCTTGGGAGAAAAGACCAACCCCACCTGGCTCCAACCTCCTTTCAGGATGAAAAGCTCAAATATACATGATCTGAGGTGGAGGACAGAGGAACACAATGCTCACCTACCCTGACTACTCAGCACAGCCACATTTTAAATCAATATAGAAAGTACTGAGAACAACTGTATTAACTGACAAACAGGACTAAAAGTGTTTCCAGACCTCAAAGTAGCTGGTAGACATTTCAGATCTACTGGAAGGTCTGCTACATTGTGAGTTGCAAATAGTCCCTCAGAATCAGGTAACATCTGATATTCTACTACTTAAAAGTTCTTGGGATCTTAGGAAGAGATCTATAATAGCTCACTGAGACAGCCCTGTACACTCTGACCAGTCCCAGCAGGACAAGAGCCATCTGCCCCTAGGGCAATGCCACCTCTGAGAGGCCTGGCAAATGAAGGATCACAACGGGAGAACCAAAAAAAGAGAAGTAATAGAGGAGAATCTCCCTTGCACGTGACAGTTCGTAAGAAACAAGACTTTCCTCTAGATCTCTTGCGTGCAAGAACAAAAGGAAACTCACTAGTTAATGAAGTCCACTGCTTGAGTTTTCAGTTGATCAGCACTATGGAGGTCCGCCAGAATGAGGATCTCGGCCGCGTTTTCCACCGACAGGTTACTGCACAGCGCGTCCTCACACATCACCTTCAGACGTTCCAGAGCATACTGCAAAATACAAGCCAGAGCAGAGTTACAAAAAAAGAAACCACCTCGCTGGCCTGACGTGAAGCTTTACTTGTGCTCCTTCACTCTTCAGTAAAAAGCTACTACTCTATTATGCTCAACAGACCTCTTTGCTTTGCTATTCGCATCTGAACTGTACTCAAAGAAGCAGCGACCAGCAAAAAAAAAAAAAAAAATTAATATAAAAAATAAAAGAAGAATCATGATGTGCCCACCCTGAGGAAAGCAATGGAGAGGAAACATACCCACCATAACTCATCCCGGCCTTCTGGTGTTACAGGCTTACTGGTGCTGTGTTCATGCTTTGGAATGAGAACTTCAGGTCACCTGCAAGACTTGCTACCTCAGTTACTTCAAGGCACAGAACGCTAAAGCCAAATCTTCATTCTTACTCTCTTACTGCATGATAGTATTACCCGGGTTCAGGGGGAAGACCTATCCAACAGTGAATGCTCCAGAGGTGTTCCAGGGGTGTTTAGGCAGTGTTCCCTTGATTTCCTTGCCATTAACGACCTGCACATTAAGATCAGCCTTGCTCAAGTACATGCTACTAGTTTAATACTACGAATGCCCCTGATTTTTTGCGGCTATCCAGCTGGCAACGAAGCATCACATCGTGGCTGTAACACCCTGGCAAAAGCTCTACTCTAACTTCACAACCTCAATCTTAACTAATAGTTTCGACGGTTCAATTGTGCATTTGCCTCAACGTTTTTAAGATCCACAGGGCTGGGCCATGTCAATGGTTTGTGGAATTCAAAGGACACGCTCAGAAGAAGAGTGCTGTCTAATAAATTTCACACTCGGCTCTCTGCAGCACTTCAGTCGCTATTGAGACATGCAGACACAGCCAAGATTTTCAAAAGCAGCACAGTGGTCTTGGACAGACTTCAAAAAGGTCAAGGGTCGGGAAACTCTGAGCCACTCGTTCTCAAGAAATGAAACCCCAGCTCCAAACCTCAGTCTATTAGAATATCATAGGTGGGAACTGGGAGACTGAGCTGCTTCTGAAAATCTTGGTATGTGTGATCTGCTTACGGGGTTTTGTAGCTCTTTGGATGAAACGGAGTATTTCTGAATAGTTCTGGATATTCTAGATGCCACGATTACATTTCGGAGGGTCAGTTCTAATGCAGTTCTTGTACAAGTAATAACATTAGCACTACATAAACTGTGTTTAATCTTTAGGACAGTTTAAGTCTCCTCAACAGGAGGACTTCAAATTGAGTGACATTTCTAAACAAAGAGAAAAATCTTTAAGCTCGTTATTTTTATCTGACAGATAACCTCGTTTGGGAGGACCCTTAATATTGTTCCTGAGGCTTTGTGGACAACCTAGAGATGACCTGGTGCACAAATTCTTCAGTATGTGAGGCCACGTTCGGGAAAGATCCCAGATCTGCGAGGACTGCTTTGCAGCCTGAACAGAGAGCTGGTAAGAAGCTCATCTGCATGACGCCAGGAGCACTTGCCTTACGATAAGCACTACTGCTATAAATTGATTTTATATTCTGATCGAGATTTTCATCCCATTGTGATTAAATTTAAATGAATAATTTTAGACGATAAAAACCATTTTTTTTTTCACTGAAGACTCGGTGATAATTACTTCAATTGAGGCATGGCACTCATAACCAGGACAGTTTTCTCCCACCAGAACATCTGAGAAGGCAAATCAAATTTACTTGCTTAATCTGTATCAATAACTAAAAACAGTTTCAAATGAAGGGCAAGCCATTAGTTTAGATTATTGTCTGTCAGGAGCTCAAAATGCAGCAAACGAAGCTTAAAATGATTCCTTTTCTAAATTGAATATTCTCCTCCATGCGTGTACAATTTTTACTTCGATTTTCACTACAAATAGCTCAGCTTCTAATTACATAGTTGGGCAAAAAGTAGCCATTCTGGTCTCTCAGGTACCAAGATTTTCCCCTTCCCCCCTTTCTTAATTACACTTTAAAAAACACACCCTACCTAATAGCATCTTTACCCAAGAGGCTGAAATAGTATCTCCTGGGTTGAGAAGACGTGCTTTGTTTTGGTTTTGGTCTAATTACATATTTTCCCCAAGAGACAGGAGGAAGTCAGAAGAAGCTGTTTCAGTCTCTTGAGTAAATATTAAATGTTTTATGGGCTTTCATGAAAGATTTTTTTTTTTTATTTCAAACACAATGAGTTTAAAAGGAAAAAAAACCCTACATTAAAAGCCAGGAAACTCAAAGTTAAAGCCTACTCTGTCTTTAATGTACTGCTTCTTACTTACACTTGTCTCAGTTAAAGATGGTATGTGAGCATTCAGTCAATACTCTTTAAATATTGAATAAAATGTGGCAATGATTAGAATCAGGCCAAGAAGCTCCTTGCACTATTTCCCACTTTAATTCTAGTTGCAGCAGCCTAATAATGGCATATGGAGCATTTCACCTCTAAAATCAGCGCTTTTGATGAAGCCCAGGTCCGCAGTGACAGGGAATTTGATGGCTGTGTGGTGGTTGCGTGGAACAAGGTTAACATGCATCCACAGCTTAAAATCCACCACCAAAACTGGCACCCACAAGAGAATCCAAGGACTGAAGAAGCATGGAGACTGAACTACGCTCTCACCCCTAGAGGTGCTCCCTCCAGGTCAGAGTTGAGGCACATTGGCAGGGCAGTGTGGAGAATCTTGCACTGCTGCTACCCGTGCTGAACCTGTGCGATGGATAAATTCAGGACTTTAGTCTCCAGTGCTGTCAAACTGGCATCTTTCACCAGCACTAAGTTCACTTTTAAGAGAAAAAAAAAAAAAAGAAAAAAGGAAATACAGTTTTGGTTATATATTACGAATTTTCACTGGTGCAGAGCACTCTCTTCTGTCCTTGGTGCTGCAAAGGGAAGGAGGCAGCGGCTGCCTGGCTGGCAAGGCCACAGCGCTGCGCCTGCTACACGGGGACTACCAGCAGCCTTCCAGTCAGACCATCCCCGACACCTCCCTGGCAAGGACCCTGCAAAACCACAGACGGGTTAGGCAACAGGGCTTCCTCCAGTGCACCCCATCTCTCCATAAACAGCAGGGACTGCCGCTGCAAAAAGAAAAAAAATCAAACAACTCTTGGCTATCCATCACTTGAGAGCATCTCTTGAAGCTGCTGATACCAGCCAGAGCAGAAGGAGAAGCAGGCCCTGTTTACCGAGACACAACACTGCTTTGAGATTTGGTAATAACCACACTAAAAAAATATCACCAGGTCCACCTTGAAATAAGTCTTCTCACCTCCAGCTCTTACGCTAAATAGAGATGTCCTCTGAAATTTCAAGAAAATGCTTAAAAATGAGCAGCAGAGATAGATAGTGCTGATTGTTACATGCTAAGTTCTGTATCTATATAGCTCTGAGCATCTTCTGTGTATATCCTATCTTACAAATATCTTACATTACATCCAGCTTTACCCATAAGCCACACGATTCAAAGAAACTGCCCAAGCACAACGAGCACATGGAAATCTTACAGCAGCCACCTCCGAGGAGCACTGTGTAAAGCAAGGCACGTGTCATTCCTGGATCTCTGAACACCCGTAAATCCCAACTGTACCTTGTCAGCAGCTGCCAGCAAGTCATCAGCCATTTTGTCAAGATTTGGTGCCTTCCCCGTGTAAATAAAGCACATCATTTCCTTAAATACTTCAGGTTCCACATCATTGATTTCAACCCGATTCTGTATCGGAAAAATGAAGCTTATTAAGATGTTGACAAGAGGCTACAGGCTTCCTTCCACCCAAGCTCCTCAAGTATTCAGAAATTTGCTACAAACTATTTCGAATGCGTACTACTTGCAAAAAAAGAAAGAAAAAAAAAGAAAAACAAAAGAAAAAGGTGTGGATGGAGTAAGAATTCTAAGTTGTATTTCACATTCTCTACTTCTCCCTATCCCGCCCCAGGCTCTTTCCCCAAGAGTAACAAAGGTAACAATTGCCTCCTTGATCCCTTTCTTCCTCCCTTCAGGACAGCTGAAGCAGAGACCTGCATCTAATGTGAGAAAAAGAGTTAAAAGGTGACAGTAGTCACAAACACTACCTAAGAAGGTTATCTGACCGGTGATACTAATGGAGTAGAGAGCTAGGCGCCTAGCCAGAGGAGTCCTCCTTCCTTCAGGGACTTACCTTTTTACTCTCTTCCATCTCATGCTCAAACATGGCGCTGAAAACCGGGGAACGCGCTACGGCAGTGGGGAAAATAAAACACAGTTAGAGATGCTCTTGTTCTCCTGAGGAGGAGCTAAGTGTAGCCTGTCAACATCTCAACGCTGCTCTGCTACTTAACGCAGGAAAAATTCTCCTGGGCAAATTGGGTACCACTGGTAAAGAAGTACAGGTTGTGAGAAAGTGAAGTGGTCGATGTAGCTTCAAACTGGGTATGGGAGAATTTGCCATGTCCTTTCAACCAAGGCTGAAGAGCACATGGGTGGGAAGGTGTATTTTTTGACTTTACAAGAAAGTATTCCCCTGGAGAAGTGTTAATTTCTCCTTAATTAGGAATACTTCATAGTACACTACAGCCACAAAAGATTCCAGATTCCTCCTACCATGGCGGGAGGTAGGCAATTAAAAACAGAGCAGACCTTTCCAATCCCTGTAACGGTTCACAAAAGCCTTTTACTACAGCTCTCCAATTAAAAAGAGCTGCAGAAGCCTCCTTTAAAGACAAAGTAAGTCAAAAAAACCCACTTGCCATCATGGTGTTGTCTCCTATCCCGCTAAGGCCCATCCGACTCGATACCGACCTGCTAGGATGGCTTTGTGAGCCTTGAACTCCTGGCCTGCCACGCACAGACAGCAGTCCGTGAAGCGCGAGTTCTCCCAGAGTCCTCCCAACTCATCTGCCAAGCGGCACTCTGGTACCTTCACCATGTTCATGGTGTTCTGGCCGGAGATATTGACCGAGTCCTGCACCACACTCACCTGGAGCAGAAAAGAAAGCAAACAACTTTAAAAAAACCCACACTGGAAAAACTAATCTCCCTGCGGGAAGTTGTTATTTCCAGGGCATGTGAAGGGAGATTCTCCTCTCAAGGAGAATTACTGTATGATTAAAAACCTCTCTATTTTTAAAGCATCCTTTCCACAGCACCCTAACTCCATTTTCTACTCCTCCAGAGCGTCCATCCCAAGTCCTGTATCACACCAGACGTTCTTCCCGACCCCAAATTAACAGCACTTCTACGCGATTTAATGCTGACTTTATTAGATGGTTTCCTAAGGAAGTGGACCCTTATTTTTCTGCTTTTACAAACACCATACCTGACCTACTTTTTTCCCTTCTATCAACACTCCAAAACCCTCCCCAATCAATAATGCAATACAGACAGCAGGCCAAATGAAAATGAAGTACACAGAGAGCTTTTATAACCAAACGCTGCACCCACACATGTATGCAAGGACAGTGTCTGTTTCTTTGAGTTCAATGCTTCTATCACATTTTAAAATAAAATGATGAAAAAAAAAATCCACCTAAACTGAAGGTTAAAAAAGCAGCTTTCAGTCAAGTGATGAAGATTTGGTGATGAAGAAGATTTGGGGAATGCAGGTAGATTCCCTCTCACCTGCTCAGGACCACACGGAGCCATACTGGCTGATGAAGAACCTACACAAAGGGAACCATTAAGTGCCTGCTCAGCACCAAACCATTATTGTTAAACACGCAGTAAATCATATGTCTTCTACAGGAGACTCCAATTACAGACGATCTGAATAACTAATCCCACCCTGCTGTAACAAAGGATGGAGAAGGTGATTGACAGGGAAGCATCCGTGAGACTATTCCCTGGATTTGCTGTCAAATTGGAGTTAAATTTCAGTTCTATTAATAACCAATGGTCAATGAAGAACAAGGGACAGCAAAGGAAACTTCAGCTATGTAAAAGGAGAAGGAAATTATGAAGTGGGAGAGGTGACAGAAGCAGCTAAGGAAAACCCATGCTGACAGCACATACCCTGACACTTCAGAAACCTCCAGTGGGTTTCTGATGGCAGCCACATCTTGTATAAACCACAAAACACTTTAAAACAAACAAATATCACACGCTGCTTGTCAAAGGACACTAATGATTAGCCAGAGCAAATGTGAGGAAGCTAATACTCTTCGTCATTCGACAGCTACATCTTTTTGCCCTGTGACATCAAGACCAGCAACGTGGACTCAAGGACAGATGAAAACTCAGATTCACTGAAAAGAAATTCTAAGACGTAGGTCCCTTGCTCGAGTCCAACACTGATCAACCAAAAAGCACTCATGAACTGAGTCTCAAATCAACAAATAAATCCTCTTTGTATAAGAAAGTCAGTTAGGAGCATGGAAATCTATGACACGGCGTTTCACAGAAGAAGTTGAGACTGGTAGATTCCAAGTGGTGACCAGTCTTGGAGATCGAAATACAAGAGTTTTTGTTAAGCTATGGTCAGCATGCTAGCAAGGGAACCAAGGCTACCTAGCTGAGGAGAGAGCTATGAACAGAACTCCAGAAACTCCGATCTTTTGGGAGATTTACTGGAATAATATTTACCTACAATGTTGGAATAGAACTTAAACAGCAAAAGCAACGCAGTTGGGATGTGAACGACGAACCCCACCTGCAAAACAGTTTGAAAAATCCCCAAACTGACAACTAAATGAGGTCAGACTTGAAATGCTTGACAGGGAACATTGTTCTGTGCCTTAACAGCAGTTTCAGCAAGACATTATCTGTGTTCAGTACCGGACATGAGCAAAAAGCAAAAGGCTTTTTCCTTTTAACATTAATAAAGCAACAAGAAGGTGCAGCAGAGACACTCAGCAACCTTCTGGTCTACAGAAAACTCCAACATCTCCCCACATAACAAGCCTCTCAACAGCCGGTGTTGCCAGCTCCTTACAGAGTTTCTACATCCAAAACATGTTCGCTGGAAGTACAGATGTGAGCAGCATCACTTGGCGCCTGTGGCCAGCAGGGAAGCATTAGGAGAGCGTATGGCACAGCGGCCCACATGCTAAGAGATGTACAAGCTTAGGGAAGAAAAGAAGGAAAAAAGGAGGGGGAAAAAAAAAAACAAACCCCAAACCCAAGCTGTTGAAAGCTCTCGCCAAAGTGTTTCCAGACAACAAAACCTTCCCCTCTGATATCACTGAAGATTTCTTACAGGCTGGACTGTAGAACAAAATGAAAGAGAAAGATACCACGGCGAGGTGAATCCTGCAGCAAGTTTTCTCTTTGTCCACAACAAACAAAACCACCAAGCCGAAGCTTGTGAAGGGAACAATTCAGTAAAGAGCTGGGCGACTAAAATTAGTACTAGTTTCCAAGACTAGCGGTGGATCTCAGGTTTATCTACCTTGCGCCTTGCAAATCGCCTTCTCAGATATTAATTTTTGAGTTTTACTCCATAACTGTAAGTTTTCTGGCTCTTTTATGACGAAGGAAAGTGCCAGACCTATGGAGGTGTCATCCAAGACACTGTCCTCTTCTCCTCCCACATTGCTACAAGCGTTGAAGGAAGGGCTCCCTCCAGGACAGTCGTAATTTATGCCACTGATTGAATACACATCCTTTAGGAGATGTTTGTGAATCTAAACACGTGCACGCTTATGATTGCCAAACAATTGCTGAAAACCCCCTCTCCCAAAAGCCCAGCTGTCGTACAACTCTGACTGAAGCATTTCTTTCGCTCCTGGAAGAAAATGCGGCAAAAGAAAAGATTCCCATATAAAACACTGCAGGAGATCCAAAGAGAGAACAACTTGTTCTACCTGACTTCTGGCAACAGTCGCAGCTACAGGAGGTATTCTGCAGTTAAGAAGACAATGGAAATAAGACAGCGGAAGCTCTGAAGACACTAAATGGGAGCGTTTCAATTTGCTCATTAAGGTTTCTGAACTTAGATATCCAGTTTTAGAAATAACTGTCCGCATCTTTGTCTGAAATTAGTAACAGGGAAATAATAATTTTTGTAAGGAGTTGTAGAAAAATACAAACACAAACGAACATTAAAAATCGTAGTTACTATAAAATTCCTTTTTCTTAATTTATTAAGTCTTTGTTTTCGTCGACTGTATAGACCCATTTAGGAAAATCCAGAAAAACTTTTCTTTATTCAGCAGGCAAGTAACGCGGGGGCCAATTTCCACTACAGAGCTAGTGTTGGTTATTATCCCCAGTGAGTTTCAAATTAAAGAGTACAAACAGATGGATGATAACAGTAAACCAGAAGCGAAATGAGAATCAAACACGCTTAATTCCTATCATCATCACAGGTAAAAGACAAATATAAAGTAACGGAAAATAAATGGAAGTGAAATTCGATGAATCACACAGAGAAAAAGCCACCAGCCACGCAGGCACAGGCACGAACAAAATCTAAGTGCCATATAAACATCCAGTATTTCTCCTGACACCTCTGACTTCTAAAAAGCAATGATGAAAAATAAGGTCACGTCTACCTTAAGCTAATGGAAATGTTATTCCTTCCGCCGCACAGGAAGGCTTACCTCACAGAAGAGAGTGAGTTTGTCATCTGGAAGAAGTCCATTGGCCTCATCCAAGAGAAAGTCTCTTCTAATAAATTTTTTGAATCCCCAGTCCTTGCCTTGTACAAATCGATACGCTCGCTGGCTCTCTGCAAGAAAGACACGGTGCTTCAAACACCGGCTGAGTGACTCGCTTGATCAAACAGCAAAAGACAAACAACTGACCCCAGCAGACAGAGAGAGTTTTTACACACCCATTGCTTTTGTTTCTTCTCCTTTAGCATTCAGGATGGAGAATTTGAACTTTGCTCGAACTTCGCTTTTCGGACAGCTCACCAGCAGCAGATAGAGGGAGAGATAATCTTTACTTTCTTCATCCAGGCCTTTCGGGTTCACACGTAAACACCTGTAGGAGCAGGCAGCTGAATGAGACGGCAGGAACAGCTTTGGGAGGTCATTCATGGCTTTCAAAGAAAGGGCAGCGCAGAATTTTCACCACAAAATGTACAGCAAACAAATTCTGTTTCACAGCCACTGAACCACAGGGAAATAATAGATGGGTAAATAAAGTGGAACTGTGTGTTACAGTTGGCCTCCTGCTACATCTCCAAGGGAGATAATAACACACAGGCAGTAACTATGGGCAAACCAATCAAAAAAAAACCCAAACATGGAGGAAAAGGGGAGGGGGGGGATGGTTTAAATTACTGAAAAGCATCCTGGCTGTCAGCTTTCGCCAAAGGAAAGTGAAAGAAACAGTCGAATGGAGGCAATGGCTTTGAGAAAGTGCAACAAATTCAGAGAAATAGCAGGTAAAATTCCACAGGAAGCAACCCAAAGGAAAAAGGGATTTCTGGTAGGCTCGTAGTTTCTCAAAAACATAATACTAGGGCAAAAAGAGAAAAACTACTCCGGTGTGAAGAAAAGGTAGTAAGTGTAGGAAGAGGCTAACTCATTAGCACTTCCATGACCTGAAACTTGACACAGAATCTAACAAGAAGCAAAAAGTAGGCCAACCGACTAACAGCTCAAACACCCAAGGAGAAAAAAAAAAATCAGAGAGATCTTGACATTAGAATGAGATCTGACTAGCAAGGGTTGTAAAGGCAAGTCATTAAATAACCAAAAGCAGTCCAAGGAAAGCACAGGTCTGCCACCCAAAGGAAGGGAACACAAACTGTATCACACAGGCACACGTTAAATTTAGTGCCTGATTTGCTACAATCGGTACTAAGGAGGTTTAAAGAAAAATACTAAAACATTTAACATCAGCAACAAGGGATAAAAGGAGGAACCAAGTGTCCACGGATCTACTTGGTCATACCTGACTCACAGTAGATACACATTCTGTCTAAAGTCCACTCTGAGTTACTGGAAATTACTTCAGAACTCAGGGAAGATAAGAAAGGTTTTAAAGCAAAGGAAAAAAAAAGGTTATCTTTAAGAAGCAGAAACTTCTGGGCAGAAAGAGTTATAGAATACAGAGATGATCGAAGTGACAGTGTTAAGTCTCTGAATTCACAAAAAGCTGCCATAAAGTAACATAGCAGCAACGGTCTTAAACTGCAGGATCTGGAGTGCAGGCAAAAATGCTCTTTTTAACAATGTGGAGTATCAGGGACTGAAACTGGGAGAGCTTGAAACTGAAACAGAGCTTAAATACACCAGCTGTGGGCTCTCATTGGCTTAGAACTTGTTAAGATAAACATCAGCCAAAAATACCCCAACTTAAGACATGAATAATCCTCTCCAGAACATCTCTGCTTCAAGGAGGACGTAGTCTCCCTTCCAGCTACGGCTTCTAGGACTTCTGATGTCTTCTGCTATCAGAGAAACACTGCAAACAGCCAGACCCTCACATTTGCTTCGTGTGTCCAATCATGCTGAAGCAACAGGACCTTCTGTGTAGATGTTGTACATCCAAGGAATCACGAACCTGTGTGCACTACAAGTATTTTTAAATCTATTTTCTCTGTTACAGAAGCCCAGATTCTTTCACGCAGTTGTACAAATGGGGAACCTCTCTGTTCTGTTTCTTACCATTTGAGTTTGTCGTTGGCTCCAGATGAAAAGGTTGAGCTTTTGATGACCTCACCCATTTCTTCTCGGCAGAAGCTAAAGTTATTTATGGTCCACATGTAGGAAAACTTCACCACTTTGATCTTAAAACAGAGGATAACAGGCAGGTTAGGATCATGCTCACTCACCCCAGTCACCTTACAGGCAAAAATTGGCAAATAATCCCCAAGCATGGGACAAGAGAGTCTGGAAATGGCTGGCCACTCCAACTTCTCCAACTGCCCCCTCCACAGTTCCACCAAGGATAGAGGGCAACGTTCTGCTATTGTCTTGGTGAATGCTCACCTGACGTTGCCTGAAAACCCAGACTCTGAAGTGGTTTTGTATAAATGTCTCACCGCAGATTCTAATTGTGGAACATCAAGATTATCTCAGCGCAGTGTGGACTCACCTGAGTGTAGCACCAGCTCTCTGCTACAGGTCCACTCGACATTTCTGCCGGAGGAGGAGGACTCGGCACCCTTGACATCGCCAGTTTGAAGATTAAACAGAATTTCACAATTCACCAGAAGAAATTTATAATTGATCTTCACCCTGTCAGCCCCCAGAAAGACAAAGAAAAAAAACAAAACCAAACTAAGAACAAAGCAAAAAAGCCTTCAGTAGGAGTGCTCTTAAATCTCCTGGGGGACAAGTTAAAGCCATCACGCACGCTCGCTCTCTCCCTCCCCACCAGCACCTTCAAAATACGATGTTACAGTTAAACATTTTAAAGTGTTACCACATGTTTTCTGAAGAGCGGATACACCACGTCCACTCCTCCTTTCAATGCACAGCTCCTCACAGGAATAACCTTAGCATGTAATTTCCTTTGAGGACTCCCACTTGACTTGGGATTTACTGCTTTACCCCGAGGCCACCTTTTCCACTCACTACTTACTCCCAGTTTTCGTTTTGAGATTCCTAGATATCAGACAAATGAAGTTCTTAATCTGAAATAGCCACAGGTAGGAACATGCAACCCAAACTCAAGAGCAAAACAAAGCCCTGGGTTCAGAATGACTCCAATAACATTGACTGAATAATTTCTTATAGCTTAAACCTCCTCACTATTAGGGAAGGCGTTGGGAATGATTTCTCTACTTAAAACTGAATCCCTTCGGCCAGAGGGAAGTTCTCATTGCCCTTAGAAGTTAGTGAAATTCCCAACTTCTAAGTGCCAAGTCAAACTGTCACGTGCAGAGAACACACGGGGTTAAACCCACTGCAGCACATCTGGATATTCCTACACAGCACAAGTGATAAAACAGGCACCAAGTTACCAGAAGGGTAAAACGAAATAATCAACCCATCCCTGACTTCTGAGTCCTGATCCCTGGTGCAGATGTATCTTCAAAGATGAGCTCGGAAACGACGATGAGTAACTTCAGCAGAGAGAAAAGCATCACAGGCCTTATCTGCTAAACACTTTCTGTTTTGCAGGTGGCATTTATCTGCCTTCCTCTTACTGCACAGGCCAGCCACTGAACCACAAGAACTCCACTGCTGGTGGTTTTGAACTCAAAAGGATTAAAAAAAAAAGGTGGTAAAAGACATAAAGTTGTTATATTGAGATGTGAATTGCTTTGAATACAACGGCTGATACTGAGGTTTGTGAGGTGAGAAGCACAAGCTCAGGCTCTTCAGGAGGACTGAATGAAAGCTGTTGAAAGGAAATGGTGGAAAGCATAGAGAATATATACACCCAAATCCCACACCTTGGAACACCAGGAGAATGTTCACAATAAACACATCAACATTTAGGCACATAATTGCCCCCCACAAACTGCTATCGACATAATTCAGAGTCTTTAAGGACGGTTGTGGGGCAGGTCTGGACCTGGGCGCAGGCTCCAGCTGCAGCCCAGAGCTCTCCCCAGCCAGGCTCCCATCGCTTTATGGCTGTGGACTCGAGTTTCGAGCTCTATCTGCCTTCAAAAGTACCTGGAAAGATGGGTTCACAGGCATTATCTAACCATAAAACAAGAGCGGGGATTTTCTTCAGGTTTAACTTCCTTTAAAAAAGCAAAAGTGAGTCCATGTGAACACAGAAAAAGAGACACTGGCTCTCAGGAGCTAAGAAATCAGTATCTAACCCTGCACGCTTCACTCCATGGGAATTTATTTCCCGGAGTAAAGCTCAGAGACAAACAACTAAACCCAAGTGGCTCTCAGATCAAGCTGCTTTACAGACTTCTGGCACTTGCAGTTTGTGCTGTGCATGTGGAAGGAAGAGAAAAAGAAGTTTTAAAATGTTTATTTTCAAACACTGGTTTTTAAAGCAAGGGACATCAATATGCACTTTAGGTATTTGCTGCAGGCTTTATGACATTAAACTGAAAATTACCACAGTTCCTCTAAAGAAATTCAATTATCCCACTCTGTGTCATCCAAATTAAGCCAAAATTAGCAGGCACTACTTTGGAATACTTTGCTAACTGTCCTTCCAGGGGCAACATCCAGTCTTGCCTCCATTATCGTTTCACTGTCTCTAGCCACAGGTCTTTGGGGGGACAGAGAAAAACCTGAAATTCCAACAGAAGCAGCAAGAGTCGCCTCCTCCTCACCACGGCCGGGAAATGGTTCCTTTTTGTTGGGTTTAGTCCGTGGGCAGGAGAGACTCGAGCTTTTTCCTTCCCCTCGGGGTTCACAGAAGCTCAACCCCACCCAGGCTGTTAAGATTGTTCTGTTCACAGCTATTTTTAATCTACATTATTCTAGTGATGTGGTTTAGAGCACGGGCACAAACAACCGGGACACAAACTCAGTGAGAGGAGGAGAAGCAGCCAGGGAAAGGGTGAAGTTTCCTCCACTCACCTCCTCACCCACGGCAACCTGTCTGCACACCGAGCAACGAGATGCTCAGCCTAGAGAAAAGGTTGGACCAGAAGAAAGCACAATGAATAAATAAAACACAGGAGTGGGAGGTGAAATTATGTTGTTGTTGTTAAAATTCAGTTTGTTTCGGTGATTTTAGTCTTTAGCTACCACCTTTTTACTCGAACTACTTGCAACTCAGAAGCATTCTGAAATACTTCCTTATCCAGAAGTAACGCAACTTTTATTTAAGAAGCATTAGAGGGTTGAAGAAAAGCTATAAAGATAACTTAGCTTAAAATAACATTGAATTCTCTGAAACAATGACACCACGGCCCTCTGTACATCTCTCCATACACCCACACAAAGGAGAAGTGTCAGTCAAACCTCAAGCCACAACAACCTACTTGGTCTCCCTCCTGACAGGGATTTTGGGCAATACCCATCACTGGGAGACACCCTGAATTCACCCTAACTGCACATTCCATGTGGGGAATGGCCGGAGAATCAGCAGCATCCAACGGGCATCTTCCCAGGGAGTCTGCGAGGCCAGCACTCCGCTGTTCTCCTCGCCTGGCTTTGGAGCTGTGACAAGGAACAGCCCCAGAACAGCTGGGAGAAGAAACCAATTTCCACAGAAGGTATTTATCAACAATAAGCAGTTTTCTATAAGAAGACTTGTACTTCCAGGTAAACTGAAGCAATTAACTATCTCTAGCTACACACACATTAGAGAAGTGGTTTGACACTATAGGTAATTAAGCAGTTGAAGGACCCCAGCGGGTCCTTCCTGAAGGCAAATTGGTAAATTTAGTGGTAACACCTCCCTTTATGGCATGAAAATGAGGGATGAATGAGTGGGGAAAGAGCAGAGAGCAACTTCTTCTGTTCCAATGGCACATTCATCAAGCCTCTTGGAACACTCTGAGTTGAAGGGTTTTTCCTGGATGGAAGGATGAAATGAATCCTAAATTCCTGGACCTTTCCCTGATCTCCAAGGAGCAAACCCCAGAAGGCTGCAGCCACCAATCATGTAACAGGGGAATGAAAACAGATCATCATGTGACGCAAAACTGGAAACTTGAACAGCTACTGTCTGTATTTCAACAAGATTTTAACATGCACCTAAATATTACCTCCATCTTACATATGCAAATAGGTTTTAAAAAGCTTCTGTGGTCTAAAGGCAAAAGAAACGTATGAGCTTGAGATACACAACAATCTTTAATACCCTCTGAATAACTGTCACTTTTAGATCTTATATCCCTCCTCCCAGGTGGCCTGGACAGGCAGGTGGCAAGAAAAGCTGTGACAACGTGCTAATAGAATTGCTGCATGCCAGCGCATCATTCTCTGCGCTTTTAGAGCAGCCCAAAGGAGACAGAGGTTCTAGATTGTAAAGATTTTCTGTTATTTGGAAAATACTTTCAGTCTGGTATGTCAAAGCTTTCTACAGATGCTTTGTAAGGGAGTTAAATACAGTTTAAAGAGTTGATGGCAATCAACCTTCAAATACTTGTCACCAAATGACATCACTGGTACTTTTACTGCTCTAGCAAGTCATAATGGGAATAAACAGGTAAGATCCATCATGGTCTTCTACAAAAATTACCAGTAAGTAAAAAAACCACTCCTTGCCTTGCTTAGCAAGCACAGAAACCATCCCTGAAATATATCCTTAGCAGTGTGCCTCACAAACTGCCTGGTGCTGCTCCACCTTCGCACGCTGAATAGCTCCTCTGCCACGGACCAATTATTAAATGTGTTTTGGAAGGAACCTCAGCTGACTTAAGGTAAAGTTCTGGAAACCAGCGGGGCACCCCCGGTGTTTATTTGCTAATGAACACTTAATACTTCACCAGTTCACACTTCTTCACTAGCTGTGCTGGCACCTCTGAACTAGGAGTGAATTAAAAAGCGCCGCAGGCAGAGGTTTTAGGAAAACATTCTGTAAATAGTTTGGGTATCAAAATTCTTTCTGGCCAGGAGAGGTTGGGGCAAGCTTGAAGGTACAGGCATAAATGTCAAGTCATAGGAAACAAA
The DNA here is from genome assembly GCA_013400335.1 of Eurystomus gularis. Lineage (NCBI taxonomy): Eukaryota > Metazoa > Chordata > Aves > Coraciiformes > Coraciidae > Eurystomus > Eurystomus gularis. Next base: position 9,943 of record VZZY01006847.1, on the reverse strand, counting down.
ATACAAAATATTATTTTATGGTCCCCTGTGAGCCCAGGTACAGTCTGTGTGTGTCTCCCTAACAACAAGCAGCACTTCTCTCTGGACATAGTTAATAATAATTCTCACCTAATTCACAACTGCTTCCAGATGAAGACTTGTTATCTACGGATCAGCACCAGACCAGCCCTTTCTGAAGCACAGGAAATGTTCCCCTGCCACCTTGTCCTCATAACTACCTCCTGACTCAGCTGCTATACCAAGACATCTCAGCTCAAAACTTCATCTAGTGTAGGAACCAACAGTCAAAAACTATTCTGTGAGCAGCAGAGACTTGACCCGAGAGAGGGGGGGGAAATAACAAATAATTCTAGAAGAGGCCTCAAAATTACTAGACTTTTGCTAACCAGCCCGTCAAGTTCTACTTAAGATAAACCATCTCCCTTTTAAGAAAGCAGTAGTTCGCACCAGAAATTTCCAAGTATATTTGTTTTCAGTAAGTTTTATTCAGCAAAAGATAACTTCACAGAAGACTGTGAAAGAAGTATATTTTTAATTAAGTGTTTCAAAAACGAGTGGTTGCTTCTTGGACCAGCAATGTATCAAAGACTATCCAAGAACAGCACAAAGCACAGAGAAAAGGAGCAGGACAAAGATAATTGGAGCAATAAAACAAGGGGATGAGATATGGAAGCACAGGAAAAGACCATTATCTTCCTGCATTCTTCAAAGCCCTGGAAAGGACAATGGAAGGTCTGAATTCGCTGCTGTCAAGAAGAAAGAAGAAAAGGGGAAAAGAAAAGGGCAAGTTAACTGAAAGAGCAAAGTGGGATGTGATGAAATCTAACTAGCAGATGAATAAAATGAGTGAGTTTTCAGATTCTAATGTATACACTAAATAAAACAATTTCTGGGCATCATACCACTCTTTCTTCTTGGCACAGGACAGAAGAAAGCAACGATGGGCAAAGCATTCGAGAAGCCCCTGCTCACAACTGCCAAGCATCTCCAGAGCAGCAGAAAAGCTTGTCTAGCCACAAAAGTAGGTTGAAAGTCAGGCACGGTGAATTCCAGAGGTTACACAAAGTCGCCTAATTATTAACGTGGTGGCATAGAAGAGACCGCACCAAGGCAGCAAACTATACCTGCACCAACAGAAATAGACTTAAGATTAGAAATCAACACTTAGGAAAGATGAAAGTGACCCACACTAAAAAGCTCCCTAGCAAAAGGAAGCCTGGTTTACAAAAGTGAGAGGCTTTCTTTCTGGAAAAAAGAAATGTGAACAGTTCTACAAGGACTGAATCACCACCTGAAAAAAAAAATAAAATCAAGCTATAAAGGAGTAATACAAATGGGATACATACAGACTTAACTGTACCTGAATTGTAGAGAATAATAATTTAGGCCAAAAAAGTGTCTGGTGAACTAGGCTCGAGCACTTTAAACACCAGGAGTGCCCACATTACACCTTCCTCTACCTTCTCTGCTCTTAAATCCAGAAAAAAAACCCCGTATCTTACTTAAGCTGTACCCTGTTGACTGCCACAAAAACTGCCGAGCTCCATGTGACACATAAGGTTTCCTTTACATCTTCAGTCACAAGAGAACAGACCGGAAAATCAACCCAGTCACAGCAGAGAGAGAAAAGGAATGAACTGGCATCTGGCGGAAGATGCTCACCAGGACCTACAACTTCTCATTTGGGAGATAAACAACAGAGAGAACCTGATTTCCTTAAAACACAGAGAAAATTATCCCCCTCAGCAGCGGAAAGTGTCTGTGCTCTTCTCTAGATTCCAAGGCACTACGTCAGTCCCAGTTCAGTCCCTAAGTTGTCCCCATTACACCATCAGTGGCACTCAGGAACTTGGATGGATGGTGCCTTCTTTTTATTACCTTCATTCAGCTTATTTCAGAGAGCTCATTATCAAGACAGAACATCCAGAATTGTTATTCTTTTGGAGATGACAGATCATGGGAAAGTAGAGGAGCTGCCTGGAAAAATCATTTTCAACACAGTTAATAAATCAGGAGATGGAGTTATCTCAAAACTCGCCGAATATTGGCAGCCCGCTACAATTCAGTAACTAAAATTCCACTTTGAGAAATATTCCAAAACTAAGATTTTCTTTTCCATTCTTGGAATGTTTTTATTTTTTTCCCCTTAAACCAATGCTTCAGTTACATGAAAAAACAGGAAAGACCCACTTTGGTCACCTACAGAAATCATAATTTTATATGAAACTATTAAGGGATGGGACAACCGTCAGTGAAACATCAGCATTATAAGAAAAATGACAAGTTTTAGATACATTTGGTAAGACAAACACCATCATTCTTTAGCTGTAGAACACTTACCATCCCTTCCCCCTCCTGCCCAAATATCACCAGATAAACCAGCTACAACGAAACCAAGGGAAGACAGGGGAAGCTGGTGGGAAGCTGCAGTCCAGAGTTCTCTAAATAACCTTCTGCTTTTCTGAACAAATCCTCCACTGAAAATTTCTGCTCTTTGGTCATTAAGTCAAGTCATATTTTGGACATTCTTCTAAGGCTGCTCCATGCCGGTGTTTGAACAGATGCAGCAAACTGTAGCCCCTTTAATCACATCCAACCCTGCCTATGAATTACCCAAAGTCTATTCAAATTACATCCACACCAGTAAAAAGTAATCAAATTCTTCAAAGCAAACAAAACTTCTTTTTTATTTTAGAGTTGAAGGCACCTCTCCTATTTTCAGATGTTTGCCTCTTTTTAACTCTTTTCTACTTCCACCTCTAATCCTGAGGGAGGTCCTGAGATGCTTAAAGCTTAAACCTTCCAAACTTCTTTTCCCCAGAAATTAATTTCCCTCCTAATTTTTTAATTCAGATCATAAGCATGTTAAAAAGAAACAAATACCTAATTTCTTTTTCTTCAAATTCTCCTTTTCACCTCCAAGGAAAAACGTTATTCAAACACAGCAGCTCGGGTCCTACAGAAACTGAGCAAACTCCTGTCTCCAGTAAGAAACTTGATCTTATTTTTGAAAAGAAGGGTTTTGTTATTGCCCGTGAACTCTTATTTTAGATTCTCCCTCACAGGTGAATCGCATGAAGTATTTTACAGCTTCAGTTTCTACTTGTAGTGCAAATTGTTAACTGTCGCTTGTCAAGTAACTCAGCTGCCATTTTAGCAATTGTTTTTAAAAAGTAAAACGTTTGCACTTTCCTAGCATGTCAGTCATCTTCCAAATTAAAAGATGAAGCCATGAAAATGACTCTTTCCCAGAAAAGTTTCCAGCATCCTGGGGAAGCCTCTCGCTCTGGACGCAGAGTTTTGCTCCCCTCTGGAGCTTGTCCCTCTCTCGTCACAGCGTCGTGCTGCTAGAAATCCCTCACACCTCTAAAATCCTGACAGATTCCTGGGGAGTTGAAAATAACTGGAAGAAAATGCCTAAGTGGTGTAATCAGTGAACAAGCAAAAACTGAAAATTAAGCAGGACTGCGTTTTTCCATCGACTGTGGTGAACCCTGGGACCAAACGCCGCTAAAGCCCTCAGATGGGACTGCAGATCTGACCTCCAGCAAACCGAGACTCTAATCCCCTCTGGAGCCTTTTATTTATATCAACTTTCCAGTAACACAAACATCTGGGAGTCCTCACATAACATTTTCCAGTTGCCATCTTGCATTAATATTTCGAAGAGCTTATCAAACCCAACTTGAGCTGAAATCCAGTTTCTGCCACGATTCTGCTGGAAATTAAAGCTTTCAAATAATCGATTTAGAGATGACAACGCGTGGCCAAAACTCGACATCAACCTACGGGATTCCTCCACCCACTTGCAATAGCAGCAGGACTTCAAACCAGTTATGAGAATTCTTTTACCCTGCTGAATGTAAAGATCACGTGATTGCCAAATAAAAGCACGCAAAGCCAGGTTTTTTGGAACAGCATGAAAAGAAATCAAGCGCTTGCTTCACTCCAACAGAAAGCTCACTCCAGGACTTACTGCTACCAGAATAAAGAGGAATTCCAAGTGCTGACAAGACTCCTGTTTGCAGCCTATCCTACCAGGTAACGCTCCCACGCATCTGGGTTTATAGGTGGGAAGAATCTGTAATTTTCCAAGTTACTTTGTTTAGTCTTTTCTCTGACCTTATCAGACACCGATGGGAGAAGGAATAAGGAGAGGAAGGAGATAGGAATCAAATTCCAAACAGCGTCCACTTCCAAGCCATCTATATTTTCCTCAAAAATCAGCAGCTGTGTTCTCTATAAAACACATCAGTCCAACTTCAATAAGGCGTGATGGTTTTGCAAGCATGATCTTAACAATCTTACTCACATTAAAGAAAAAACAACCCAAAAAACCCAACCATATCTTACCATCAATCACACTCTGAAAATAACACAATTATGGCATTCGCCCACACCCCTATTTGAATATCCTGACCATTCACGGCTGAGATTATTGAATTAATACGACAAAGAGCAAAGAAAAATTTCAGTAGCTAGATATTCTGCATTTCAGATGGTTTTAGTCATCAGGCTAAAAGCCTGGGTCAGAGGCATGACTTTTATACCAGTGGCACTTCAGAAGCAGGGCAGCAAGGTGCATTCTCTTCACTGCTTTTAATGTTGTAACTTGTGTTATGAGCGGAAAAAAATCTCAAAGGAAGTATCTGGGATACAGGGAACTGATTGTTGACTTTCAATAACACATTTTAAGCTGTTGTTGGCATAAACATTTACTGAATCTTTAAAAAAAAGAGGTAAACATAGAAGTATATGAAACTAAATTCCCAGAAGATACCTATATTTATTTCCCTTTTCACACCAACAAGCCTCTCCATAACCTGCGACCAGCCTCAAAGAAGAAACCAAGTCTCGCTGCTTTTGATTTCTTTCCGTCACCCCCTTTTGTTCTTATAAAACCACTTTTAAAAAGTCTTCCCACTGTTTTCCCCATCAATAGTAAAAACGCAATAAGCTACTGGGCAACATCATCTAAAGGGAAATATCAATTATCTGCTGGCAAGAACCAGCTCCAGATCGCGCCAAGTTATAAATCTTCACTACCAAGTAACAACAAGGACTTTTAACACACTTGCAGGTCTGGTAAGGTTGGCACCACCCTAAACCAGCACGTTGCAGAAGATTTCCAGGATATGGATGAATAGAATCTGCTGTAATGCTTGTGCTCCCTGATTAAAATAGTGTTATATAAAATTTAAACGACAATCATTTCACTGCAATCTTACTGGCTAGAAAGCAGAGGTCTGTGATGGCAATTTTCAAAACTTCTGGGCTCAAACACCTACGTGGACACACCGTTTTGCTCTCCTGGAACAAGTACCAACAAAATCACAAGCTTTAACAGGAAATCTGAAGAAAAATCACCCCTCTCTCAAACGTGATAGTGAAAAACTGTTCTCTGAATTTTATCTACTGCCCACAAGCGCTTCTAAGAAACGAAGCTGATACACGTGGTTTGTAAGCTCAACTCGTTGAGGTTGCACACACCTACAAAAAAAGCAGCTGAGGAAACGAAGGCACCAATAGAGTGGGGTCATTGAATGGGATTTTGAAATTGCGAAGGCAGATCTGTCCATCAGGAGCCCCAGCCTACAACAGCCTGCCTTCCACGCCGCCGAGGACGGTACCTTCAGCAGCAGAGAACGGCTTCGTGGGGAGCGGGACAGGACAACGCTCTTTAACAGTCAACACGGTTAATCTGTAGGCATGATTCTAGCCATGTAAACTGAAAACTTCTCCGCCGATGCAGTCAGCGCCTGTTGCAGCCTCTCTACGCAGCGAGGCTTGGGAGGCAGCCAGGCAGCCTCTCTGCATCGCCACAGAGCAGCTCCAGCCGACCCACAGGGTTTGTCTCCACCTGCTCTCCGGTCTCACTGCTCTAAGCGTGTCCCTAAAACCAGGGCTGTCATCTGAGCCTTTCTTTCAGACACAGTACTTTAAATAAAAAATAAAAATTAAGAAGGATTTCTTTTTAAGAGAAGGTAAGTGAGGCCTCACTAGCTTGAAAATCTCAGCTGAAGAAAGAAAACTTACTCATCTTGGGACGTTTCCCACGAGAGACAAGTTGCTGTACACAATTATGATCTGATTTATGATTTGTTGAACAAATTCCCACAGTGACGAGCAAAAAATGTGGGGACAACAGCAACTAAAGCCACACTTTAAAAACACACGTATTCTAAAATTAAATTACTTCTTCATTGGATTAAGTTCCATAAGCAAACTTCCACTTCTTGTTTGGCTCTAGAATCAGTACGTTTTTCTAGACCATCTTCTCTGCTCGTGCAATTTTGCTTAAGTATCGGTTCTTCTCACAGCTCTAGAGATATTCACATGTTGGGGCTTGGAACCAGATGATCTTTAAGGTTCCTTCCAACCCAAACCATTCTATGGTACACTCATTTTGGACATAGCTGTTTACTGATAAATATGAGGACTCAGACTTTATGGAAATGGGGAAAAAAAAACCCAACCCTGAACAACTACACGTCACTGTTTTAATCCCACAAATCAGTTTGTGAACCTCTACAAACGCCATCCCTGCATATTCATAGTTTTAAAAGCATAACTCTAAGTTGTGTCTGACATTAGAGGACGGGTTCCATTTTTAGCACATCACATCAGTCTCTTCCAACCGATGCTGTAGAGATGTCGCTGGCATGTCTGATGTCACGCTGATGAAAGTGTTCCAACTGCACCTCTACTAACGCAAAGGCCGGCACGTTAACTCCAAAGAAGTAGTAATTCAGAAGACCTCCAACTATCCATCAGCAATTTAAGTATCCTAGTGTCCAACTATACCCTAGAAGTTTACACAATGCGACATGAAATGTTTCTGAACGTAATAAATCTGTTTAGAGTTCTAAACCTCTGAGTATATTTTCAGAAACAATATTACTGAACTTACGAGCTCCCTAAATATCTAAAATGCATTAAAATGAGCTCATTTTCAACGCATATTCTGACTTTCTGCATGCATGTCTGCACCAGGGCGTCCTTTTTTGCTGGAACGTTATTTCTGTTACCCAAAGTTGGATCAATTTTTCAAAGCATTAACATTACTGTCCATGATTCACAGCCCAAATATTACATCAGACTCAATTTTAAATGTACAACACAGAAGCTGTATTTCTAGCAAAAGCCATTTTTAAAGTCCACAGCCCTACTAAATAAGAACTACAACTCTGGCTCAGAAAAGCCGACCCATGACCTCAGTATGAAAATTTTAAGACTGTTTTCTCTAGTCAGAGCATCTAAAGTCACACGTATCCTACTGGCTTCTACTATATTAATGGCCAAAACAGTTTTACCAATTTAGTGCTGGAGCGTTTAATCCCTCCCATGGTCCTGACTTTATAAACTCTACGGATGTCTAAAAATCTCTGGAGTTGTTAAGGCCAGCTACACTTTGCAGACTCTTAACAGTGCAACTCCTGCCTGTAGCCAAAGAATTTACTCACAGGATAAAAATGAACTCCCAAGTCTTTTCCGGTCATTTGCTACACAGTCACTGGGGCTGCATCTTTTCAGTCCTAAAAACGTGGAGAAAATAAAAACAAACGACAAAACCACAAATTACATTTCATGTGTGCTACGTAGTTTCTTGAATTCTCAGCTATGCACAAGGAAGAGGCTTCCAGAATTGCTCAACTCCTTCCTTCCAAGACATTGCTGCGGAGTTCAGTAAAGGAACACTTAACAACATGAAACCGAGAGAAGAAGTTCTGATGTATTTACAGATAACAGTTTCTGAAAAAAAAAACCAAAACACAACAGCTTCTTTGCCTCCTCAAGGGTAGGAACACTTTAATCTCAGGGTAGTTTCCTGTACTGTCATGTGTTTCTAGAACTTGGGACACATGCTTTCTTGAAGAGGCCTCTGAAGTACAAAGTACAAGACAGAGCGCAGCAGCAGCAGCAGCTTATCGCCTGAGAATCAAGAGGCAACACTCTCAAAGGGCTGGTTGGTTTGGTTTTCTTTTTTAAAAAGCACATTTTTGTTGTATTTCCTCTCTGTGCTAAGTAGGAAACAACAGTCGGAGGTTGGAGGAATACAGCAGGATCTTACATAATAACTCCACTTGTGCAGAAAATAGAGCCAAAGCTGGGAGAAGAGAAGGAATTTTCCAAAATTACAGTGGGTATTTCCAAGCGTGGAACTCTGAATGGAATCAATAACACAGCAACAGCTCCTGATCATACAAGAAACAGGTATCTCTCCCAGCTTTAGGCCCAATTTTGCAGAAATAACATCCAGGAAGAAATGAAGCAGATGATTTCATGTTTACAGGTCCACAGCGAGCCAGGCAGTGGAATGACAAGCCCCACAAGTAAAACGCCGAACAGAAGGGCGTGCCAAGAACAAAGCTGTTAAGTCCTTCTTATTGCAAACTGGATTTGTATCTAGAAAAATCACACAAGGCAACAAACTCTCCACGCAGTGCGTACTAACGCTAGGTCTGTCTACAGGCTGAGCTGCAGAGTTCAGAGATTAACACTGAACCTCCCCCCATGCTGCCCGTGTTGGCTCAGTGGAAACTAACTGAGAAAAGACTGATGAATGGAATTAGTTTTAACATTTATCGGGTCTAATCAACACAATACAATTGCCAGTAGTGGTACCTTCTCCATCTTAAAACATCAGCAAACTGTCAGATCAATTACACAAGAAATAGTATTTTTTTAAGCACTCCACTGTGATGTGTGCAGTCAGCGATGGTCTCATGGAGCAGAACCATGTGTCAAACCAAACTGCTTCCATCCTAACTCCCTCCCTCATCTGTCTCTACGTGCAAACCCTGGAGGTTCTGGGGAAGAAACACAGTTAGTTTTGTGACAGTGGTAACTCGACTCAAGTAAATCAGGATATCAGATTTGACAGTGGTTTCTCCAGTCTTATGGTAGGTACAGTTTTGTATTACTGGCCTCTGCTGATACAGTGACAGGATGACAGCTTGCAACATACTTCTGCTATCATGTTGTCTTGATCTCGATACCCACCCACAACAAAGTACCATTAAGAAAAAAAATAAGTCCTTCTTCTTCAGGTCACAATGAAACAAGTGACATAATGAAACCAAATCATTCTGGGCATCTGCTTAGAAAATCTCAGTGAAGAAGCAGCAAGTTATTTGTAAGAAATTGCTGAATTAGTTAAGTAAAATATATAACCAAAGAGTTCTATTTTACAAAGCAGAAATAATAGTGGAATTCTTCAGACTTTTCTAGGGCTTCATATCAAGCCATCCCAGACAAAACCACTTAGAACTCTAAAGGCACAGAAAAAACCCAGGAAATCACACAAAAAGTATTCCTTTCCACCACGTCATGATGCCTCTCTATAATCACAAACATAAACACACTTGATAATGCTGAGTTACAGAAAAATGACAACAAATAACACTACACGCTGTATTTTTCTCCCCTCTAGAAACTCCTGAATTGGAAAAATCCGATTCCACTTCACAGGCAGCTTGGCAAACGCTACGGGGAATGATATTTTACCTTTAAAATACCATCGAGCACTAATCAAGACGATGTTTGCCGCAAGCACTCTGCTATCAGATCGCATTAGTGACACGTTTCCCTGGGCAAGGGAGTTCTTTTGCCTTCCCATGCTGCATGATGATGCACCATTTCCCTTCAACACCACCACAGGCCCGAGACACAGCTCAGAAACGCCAGCGCTGAGCCCAGACACCCTGGGGTCCAATTCACACGACGCCCAAGTTCCCTCCTGATTTAGAAACGTGCCTCAGCGGCCGGGCCGCAGCCCGCCAGCCCTTACTTGGTCGTGCTGTTACTCATCGCAGTTTTTCCACTCCAGCCCTTGTTTCCTTTCTCCCACTCGTGTTTCCTCACTCAGTTCCCGGCACCCCACTGAACCTCTCCCCTCACCTGGGGATCTCCAGGGAGCCCTCAGCCAGGCCTTCCCCTCAAC
>VZZY01006846.1:148419-190368 GCA_013400335.1 Eurystomus gularis | reverse complement strand
TGGCTGCTGCTCGCCTGCCCCGGGGAGAGGAGGCTCCGGAGCGGAGCCGCCCGCTGCCGGCTCTCGGCGGCCCGGCGGGGAGCGGGCCTGGAGCGGGCGCTTTGCTTCTGCCCTGGAAATCCAGGGAGAGCGCGCCGGGAGGGGGGGAGCTGGGAGGCGGTTGTTGGCTGGGAAAGCCGGCGGGCCCCGCGGCGATGTCGTGACAGTTGCGTCGCTTTTCGGTGCGGTGTTGGAAGGCAGAAATGCTGCCGGGTGTTGTTTCGGCTGCTTTTCCTCTTTAAAACAAACGTGGCTCTAGGTAGTATTTGGTGAGCAAAAGTTGGGTGCTGAGGAAGTTCGCGGTTACTTGAATTTCTTTCTTCCTACAACTAAAAGCAAAATACGCTTTTAATTTTTTTTTTTTTTATCTTTCTTTGCCACTTTTTTTGTTGCTAGGCTGGTTTGGGTTCGTATGGGAGTGACGGGCGATATGGCTGGAGATTTCAGTCCAGAGCTCTGGTTGCTCATAACTTTTTTTTTTCAATTTTTAAAAATATATTCCGTTGATGGTGGGTACGTAGATCACGATTAAATGATATTTATTTAAATTTATAGAAGTAAAGCTAGGGTTATATGCTCACAATAATTGTTCTTAACGAAAAACTGCTTGTCACTGCTACGTCTTGACTGCAGTAAAAACAAAAACCTTGAAGAACTTGTCTGTTTTTTTTTAAAAAGTCAAAACTTTTTCCCATTTAAAGATCTTGGAATATTCTGCCAGGTTTCATTACATCTAGATAAATACTTACACAGGCTTGTTATTACCAATTAAATGCTTGTACATGATCGTGCTTTAAAAGATGAGTTTAAAGAGGAGTTGAAATGCTTTAGGTAAGTTTTTTAATCCTGAACCAAACGTAGTTCTAAGCAGGCTTGATTTTTATTTTTTTTCCTTTTCCTTGCACAACCTGGTGTGGAAACAAGTGAGCAAACTGAAAGCAGGTGCTGAGAATCTACAGGTGTGCAGGCCTGGAGATGGTGTTTTCCTGGCCAAGCCATATCGGGTTTATCCCAGGAGGGACTGAGCGATGTTCTGGTGCGTGGAAGCGCTCGGGGTGCAGTCGCTTGCTCCAGGTTTCTGTGTTTGTAAGATAGAATTAGAGGCGTGACCCCATGGGCTGCTTATTTTCTGTTTACTTGCAGTGTTTGCGTTTGGGTTGGTAGATTTTATCCAGTCGGAGCATTGAGATAGCAGAATTAAATAGTAATGAAATTTTGTCTGTGTACAATCAGACTGTATGTTAATTAAAAAGACCGTTTTGATATCTTAGTTTTCAAAGTTTTAACGGGTTGTGATTGTTTTAGAACTCACTGTAGAGAATATGTGGCCAGAAAAAGAAGAAAAACCACCCCAAAATAAGCTTCATAAGCTAAAGGACCAGATGAGAGGATTAGTTTGTCTTCTTTTGTCTAAACATGTTTGAAAAGCCTTTGAAGTAGAAAGAAAAAATATCTGGAGAGCATGTTCAGGTACTAGTTTGTCTATAACCATCTGTCCTGGCAAGAAGAAAGGGATTTATTATTACTTTTTTTTTTAACCTAGTGCATTTACAATGCTTCTACAAACTTGTGTGGTCATCCTGATCCCAACTCCAGAAATGCAGGTTTTTGGGAAGGTCAGGAGAGGGAATGGACCTATTGCAACAAGAACTCGCTTAGGTTTAATAAGTGTAGTATCCTCCTGAGCTTAAGCACAGCAAAACCCGGGTCCCTGGAGCTGTTCAGACTTGAACGTTTCAACGGTCTCACGAGTGATAAGATCAGAAATTATGAGGTTTTTTCAAAGATTCTGGAGAAAATTTTGCTGCCTTCAACAAATAATTTAAACTTGTTATGCCTTTTGGCAGGAGACATACTAAATAACTTCTGAGGCCCTAAAATTGATCACATACGTTTTGCTTAATTAAATGTTGTCCCTGGGATGATAATTAAAGCTACTTGAATAAATAATCTTTCCTTGAAGTTGACAAACATTGGAGGTAGTTATTTTTACTATTTCCTATTCTGGTATCTTGAAACACTGGGGCACTAAAAAAAGGATTAGTTGAGCAATACAGAGCCCCTAATTTCTTAAAATGTGATTGATTTAGGCAGTCTGTCAGAGCTTTCTTTCCCTCCCTATATTTAATATTAACTATATTTAATAGTTTAAGATGATGTTGTTACAATTGATTAGCATCCAGTGGCGAAAGATGAGCGGTTAATAGTGCAGAAGCAATATCTGCTGATTTCTCTTCAGAAAACTATATATCTGTTCTTAACACAATTAAAATAAACATAGGAATAGATTTTTTCTAACTATTTTTAAGTTCAATTCTGATTTCCACCTTATTTTTTCACTCTTCCAGGCGAGGACTTGGTTTGATGCAGTCACATGCTCAGTGAGTCTGTGATGGACAAGGCACATGGTGTTAATGTGTTAGTGGTGGAAGGAGCCTGGGTTAGCTGTTAGATTTTTTTTTTTGGTCTAGACTATGGGGGCTGGATTTAATTTCCAGTTCTAACAAAGACTTTTTGTCTCGGCAAAATGACTTACTCCTGGTTGCTCAGGTCCCCATCTGGAAATGCAGCTTAGCCCATAGAATGTGCTCTGTCAAATCCCCTTTCTTATTTCAAAAGGGGAAGCAAATCAGCAGGAGAGACTATAATAAGGTACAGTAAATAGTCTGTAGCTTTAATGTAAAGAATCCACAAACAACAACCAGTTGGGTTATCCATGCTCATCCAAAAATGTATTTTTTTCTAAAATATGAGGAGAAAATTGCTGGAATCAGGACAGCGTGACTGGGTGTCGTGCAGTGTTGAAGCGCATCGCTATGACCGGACTCCAGGCTTGGAGGAGGAGGAGGACTCTAGCAAAATACCTGCTGAACTGCAATTAGTTTTCTTGTTACAGCTTGAAGGGCACCACTTTAAAGCCGAGCTACACAAAGTGGATGTAGCTGCATTCACCTGTGGATCAGCTGCTGATGTGGGTGGGGTGTGTTAGCCAGAAGCACCGGAGAAATGGATATTCTGGTACCACTGATTTGGGAGCCACTGCCACATGGGCTGTAGAAGCCACTACATAAATGACATCATCTGGTTTTCTATTCTGTAACTCCGTTCCCTGGACTTTTGCTGTTGTCTCGCAGCCACTGTTTTAGAGGCTAAAAAAAGGAGTGAGGGAGGGACCAGTACCTTGGTTGGCAGTTCCAGAGCACCTCGGTGTTCACGTTGCTGTGGCTGTTAAACTTGCTGCGCAAGAAGTTTCAGTCAACACTTGTAGAACAGAGAAGCCCCCCCCCTCCCTTATACAACAGTTGGTGGTGCCAGATTTTTAATCATATGCACATAGGCCAACATCACAGAGCCTTTAGAACAATAGTTGAGTCATTTCCTCGCTGTGTGCCTGCCCAGGCTTGGTGCTCGCTCTGGATTTTGGTGGTAACAGGTGGTATCACTCCTGCCTGGCTTTTGGAGAGGGCAGGAGCTCCCCACATGTAGCTAACCACGGTCACCTGGGGCAGAAGGACTAGGAGCTTGTAGGTTTTTGGAGGTTTTTGGGTTTCTGTCTTTAAAAAAAAAATTAGTTTTATTAATATTTGATGCTGTTTTTTTAATGAGCACCCAAAATTTGATTAAACTGATGGGTGTAATAATGTGTTATGGCTCTGATGGAAAAGTACCTGTGAATGCCTGATATTCTAAGAGTTTCAGATTAACTTAGGGCTTTGGAATTCCACCTATTCCATCACTGGTTAATAAGTTATCTTCATATTTCATAAAATGGCACTATTTAAAATGGGTATTTATCTTCAAACATCTGTGGAGATTCTGTTACACAGCGAGCTGATCAGATGTGGGTTCCTCATACTAATGGCTTGTTGCAGGCTACTGCAATTTCTTGGTTTTTTTCCTGTTCCCCCTCTGCTTCTTTTGCACATTCTCTGCTGATGGTTCCTCTTGGCTGATCTTTCTATTAAAAGCCAGTACTTGGAGGGAACATCAATAAAAAGTACCATTTAGGCTGTTTTGCAAATGCACCTCATTTCATTTGAAGATAATGAAACAAAGCTTGTGCCGCTGACTCCAGTTCCTCACTGCTGAGGGCAGATGTGAAGTGGTTTACGCTTATTTTTAATTTTCACTCTGGCAATTGGCTGTTAAATTTCCACTTGCAATACTGAAACTGGCTTGTGTGGAATCGAAATGAGACTTCTGGAGAAGTAAGCTTGTTTTGATTTGCTTGAATCGTAGCTTTAATATGCTACAGCAACTATTTTTATTAAATTTCTTCCAATAAAGATTTAGCGTTCTTGTCTCTTGTCAGAGAATTAAGTTACAGATACCAGACAAATTGCATTAAATATCAAAGTGCCAAAGAGTCACTAAAATACTGCACTGATAGACAAAGGCCTTGAGTGGTTCTTAAGCTCCCATTTAACAACTAGTTAAAATTGTCAGAAATAAATATTTCGTCTTCTCTTACCCAATACCTTTAGAAACAGTTGGGGGTTTTAATACATGTGCTGATTTTACTTTGACGGGGAAACTCTCCCACAGCACCCATCCCAAAGGTTTTGTTAGTATTGTTGCAGTCACGGGCGGTCCCTTTCCAGCCTTTTTCCACTCCAGGTGGATTCTCTCTTCTCAAGTTTTAGTGAAATCTTGGCTAAACAGGTCAAAGAAGCCAGTGATTGAGTGAAGTTTGGGAGGGTGTGGGGATCTAGGCAGCTTGGGGGTTCTCGAGAGCTCTGGGTGGAAGTGCTGAAGCTCCCCAGGGCCGTCACTCTCACCACGCAGCAGTGAAACAACCCAAGCACCTGCGAAGCCCAGAGACAGCGACTGCTCCGGCCACCCCGAAACCTGCTTCGTGACATTCACACTTCACGATGCTCCTTCCTGGTGGGAGAGCGTTGCCAAAAAGGAGTTATTTTTACCGTCAGGAAGGCTCGGTGTGTAAAAGTTGCTGACGCAGCACCAAATGTCGCAGAACTCCCTGGTTCTGGCAGTGTATTGTCCACAGACACCTGGGTTGTGTGCTCGGAAAACTTGAGCTGCGTTACTAGTTTTCGCCGTTTTCTTGGCTAACTTTTAGAGAGGCCTCGTTTTTTGAAGGAAATTGTGTTGTAGCTAAAACAAATCTAAAGTAACCCAGCAGTGACTGTCATACCTGATGGATTTTGCAAGTTTGAGTCGGTTAATATATCCTGAACGAGAGATAGGAGTGAGAAACGCTGCTCAAAACCAGTTTCTGGTCTTTCTTGCACTATTAAAATATTTAACGAGATTTATATGAGAAGAGGCTTCTTGATTACCCGCTCTCTAGTGTCCTGACGTCGTGGTTCTGATATCTTTGGAGAAAAGAGCATTGATTTGGTGTGTAGAGAACAGCAGAAATAGATGGGGAAAGGCCCACGCAGTAAAGATCTTGTTTTCAGGTAGATTCCTGGAGTAAAATGAAGGATGAAAAAATGGTGCTTGATACTGCTGGAATTGTTTAAATGGGATTTTTGTGTTAAGACTGTATAGAAAAACAATCTGCAGGAGAACAATCTCCTTTTGTTAACTTTTTTCTCCTTATCAGTTGCAGTTTAAATAGTCCTGGAAAATAGGAGCTAGTGAAACAAGTATTGATTATATAACTGGAATATTTTAGCTCCTACCAGCATTTTTCATTCCTTCTGAGTTTTTCGAAATTAAACACAAGTTTTTTTGCTTTGAGCAGCAGGGATTACTGTCCTTGCCTTTATGTTTTGGAGTCTATTTCGATTGTATAACTTCAGCACTGACCTTGTGTTTCAGGTTAATGGCCCTGATGGCATTCTGCAGAATGGAGCTGTGGATGATAACGTGGCTAAAACCAGCCAGCTCCTGGCAGAGCTGAACTTCGAAGAGGATGAAGAAGACACCTATTACACGAAGGATCTTCCTGTGCATGCTTGCAGGTAAGACCTAAACTTAGCCCCAGGTTTATTTCTGCAGGGCAGGAGTGCTTTGTGTGAGTGAAAGGTGGATGTTTAGAGGGTTTCTAGATTTTTAAGAACAACTTCCTTGAAAACATCCACGAACTTTTGGGGAGTGGTGCCCTCTGGTGAGCTCCTGTGTGTGTTCAAGGCAGCTTTGGTGGCCAGTGGGGCTTTCACCTCCCTGGGGACTGAAAGGCTAAGCCATACTAGGGATAACAGTAATGATGGGAAGTGTTACAATACTTGTGACTCAGAACAGAAATTTAGCTTGTTTGATGCTTTTACCAACGCTCGTGTTCCCTAATTTTCACTTCCCCGTATTTTTGTACTCTACTAAGCAGTCTAAATCTTGTATCTGAATTTTCCTGTAAGCAAGTACCCAATCGCTTCTTGTTTCTTCATTTTTAATTCCAGTTACTGTGGTATCCATGACCCTGCTTGTGTGGTTTACTGTAACACCAGCAAAAAGTGGTTCTGTAATGGGCGTGGAAATACATCTGGCAGGTAAACAGTCAAACCATGGAAATAACAACGACAATCTTGTTTTAGAGGGTGTTTGTTTCAAAGTGATACTGCTGTGGCTTACACTTTGATAATCAAAGTCTGGTGACTTAAATGTGATCCTTCAACCTCCTTCAGCTTTTCTGCTGGTAGCAGCCTAGACATTGATCTCAGCGATGCTTGAATCACTTCAAGGAAGTGAGGTTGCTGATTCTTCCCTCCTCCTGTGCTCCTGCAAAGCACAGTAGAACTCATGCTCTTCACCTGTGGAGTTGGGGAGGCTTCTTTGAATTCCTACTGAAATTATTTTTTACGTATTTCCTATTCTTCCACACTCATCTACCTTAAAGCATTTGTGCACTGAGAAACCCCTGCAAGTGTGTTAGCAGGACCTTTGATGTACCTTGGATGAAAAGAGTGAAACCTTGCCCGTGTCTGCCACAGCATAAATAGATTTTGTGCCTTATCTGAGCTCTGATATATTAAGTTAGGACTAAACGTGATATTTTTTTTCCTATTAACTTTATATGAACGTATGTCCTCTCTGTTTCCAGCCACATTGTTAATCATCTTGTGAGAGCGAAGTGCAAAGAGGTGACTCTCCACAAGGATGGACCTCTAGGAGAGACCGTCTTGGAATGCTATAACTGTGGATGTCGTAATGTGTTTCTCCTTGGCTTTATTCCAGCTAAGGCAGACTCCGTGGTTGTTTTGCTGTGCAGGTGAGAGAATGCCTTTGGTGTGTTTCTGTCAAGTCTGTTGCATAACTTCATTTCTAAAGGGTTTTCATTTTGTACCAAAATACTTTTTTTTTCTCTAATTTGCCACCATTTTTCCTTTAGGTGATTGTATAGACTTCCTGAGTTGTATACAAGTAGATAACGCAATAAAGGAGCATCCTCGTACGCTGAACAAATGTCTTGGCTCTGTAGAAAAGCATTTCTCCCAAATGAAACAGGCCTTAATGGAAGAAAAGTGGTTTTCCCCTTTTTTAAACCAATTTTCAAATTTAGAAGAGTAACAGATCAGTTCGGGAAGTTACTCTGGAGCTGTTCTGGAGTAATGACTCTATTACACGGTGGTTTTCTGTCAGCTCCTACAGTCATTTGAAGATGACAGTGAATCAGATTGTTCTATCAGAAGCCATGATTTTATAATTTTACTAATTTTAATTAAATGTTGTCACTTAGTATGTATTTGACAGTAGGAGGTGTGTTTCTATGGAATGAAGTAATGCTGAGTCTTCTGCTATGTTGTGTGCGTAGTCTTAATGAACCCCTTTCAAAGAGAAGTGTCATATTGAATATTTTTTAGATACCAAAACTTCCTGTTCTAGAAACACCAAAGAAATACTAGTTACGATACCGAGGCTTCCCAGTAATGAAATATCAAATATAGACACTAAAAACCTAATTTTCCCAGGGAGCTTGGGTTGTTTTTGTTCCTTTTAACTGAGATACTTGAGTTGTTTTAAAAATATAAACCTATTTTTACACTTCACACGATCGATTTTCTTACGTTTCTCTAATTTAATAGTTTTTTCCCATATTTTGGTTGTGCAGGCAGCCATGTGCCAGTCAGAGCAGTTTAAAGGATATTAATTGGGACAGTTCACAGTGGCAGCCTCTTATCCAAGATCGCTGCTTCCTTTCGTGGCTGGTGAAGATTCCGTCTGAGCAGGAGCAGCTGAGAGCCCGTCAGATCACAGCTCAGCAGATTAACAAACTGGAAGAACTTTGGAAGGTGTGTGCTGCTTTTCCAATCCTGGTTTTGTGACGGAGGGACAAGATTGTTTTAGTGGCTGTAGAAAGGCAGGGTACATACATCACGTGAGGTTTAAATCCTGCAGATTTGGCAAGTAATACCACTGGGAATTGATCAAAAGATTCAGGAGGTCATTTATCAAAGCAGGAAAGTTTCACCCTTGGCTTGTCTCTTCAGGTTGCACTGTCAATCTGAAAAAACAGCTTTCCTTGCCCATGTCAAGTCTTGCTTGCTCCTACTTTGTGATCACTAGCTGAGCAGGGACTTGTTAGTCCACACTTGGTATTCAGTTACTACTTTTTGAGAGGTTTTTCTGTGCATCCTTTAAAGCCTAACAAACCTGGCTGGCGTGAGCGAGCAGGACTTGCAGCGTCCTGGTGTAGTTTTACCAGGTTATCATACCTTGAGAGAACTTCCTGTAGTAGTAAGCCACGCTACCAGTCCTGCTGCACAGTGAGAGCTTGTCACTTGTTTGTCCTTAAAACTTGTGAGACAAAACCTTTGTGCTTTAAACTCTAGGAAAATCCATCTGCAACTCTTGAGGACTTGGAAAAGCCTGGTGTTGATGAAGAACCACAGCATGTCCTGCTTCGATATGAAGATGCTTATCAATACCAAAATATATTTGGGCCTCTAGTCAAGCTCGAGGCAGACTATGACAAGAAACTCAAGGAGTCTCAGGTGATGTGCTTGTAGTAGGCCTCTTTGGGGAGGCTTCTGACCAGTTCTTTGGTATCAAACGTGGTTGCTGTTAATGGCATAGAAGGAAGGCTCAAGTGGAGTAAATCTTTGTTACGGGTCTGTTACATCACAGTGATTACAGTAATGGTGATGTTTGATAGCAGGGAGGGGAAAGAAAAGTCCTCAGACTGAGGTTTTAAAAAAGAGCTTGAAACACTTGAACTTCTGTCTATCATGTGTTCAAAGTTTCTTTCCAAGAACCATATTCTGTCGTAGAACTGTGCAGCTCGGCCACCTTCTTTTATCTTGTTATCCTCATAACCTGCAGTTACCTTTGGTAGAGTTTCCAGTCAAACCTGAGTTATGAGGTCACAAAAGTGTTTAGTGAATGTGTTTAAAGACAGAGTAACACAGGTGGTGATTAGGACTTTTGTTCCTCATTAACTCTCTTACAGAACAAAATTATCTTCTGCAGATGGTTTGAGCTCAGTCTGTAAATACAGATATTTGTAGTGTGACACTGGACCAGCAAGTTTTGTGTTTCTCCAGTGTAGGACAGTGAGGACTGTGGTGGTTGGCAGACAGCTCTTTAAGAACCTAACAGATGACTTTTCTTTACCATTAGACCCAAGATAACATCACGGTCAGATGGGACCTGGGCTTGAACAAGAAAAGAATTGCTTACTTCACTTTGCCAAAGACTGATTCAGGTAATGGCAGCTCGATTCCGTGTTTTGTCTTGTGTGTTTTTTTTTATGCCTGGTGAATAATGTCAATGTTTAAAGAACTGTGGTCATCTGGCCTGGGATAGAAGATAGTGTGGTTTGTGCTGGGGGGTGGTTGGTTGTCAGTGAATGTTCTAAGAGCATTTTTTTCCTTCCTTTGTAGATATGCGTCTTATGCAAGGAGATGAGATCTGCTTGAGGTATAAAGGAGACCTGGCCCCTTTATGGAAAGGAATTGGTCATGTTATCAAAGTTCCTGATAGTATCCTTTACTTATTGAGCCTTCAGGAAGGCTGAATCTAAAGGCTGGAGTCTCTCTGAGGCATCAGTAAATGTGTACAAAAGTAATGTTAAGAAGTAATTTTGAGATAATTTCAATTTGTCCTGGGGATCCGCTAAAAAAAAAAAAATTGGGAAAAATAAAATTCAAATTTTTGCTATAGATTACTACTTAACGAGGTTCTACAGATTATGGTGATGAGATAGCCATTGAGCTGAGGAGCAGCGTTGGAGCACCTGTGGAAGTTACTCATAACTTCCAAGTGGATTTTGTATGGAAGTCTACTTCATTTGACAGGTATTGAAAAAGCACTTCCAGGCTTGGCAGACAGCAGGTGCAGTCAGTCTGTGTATTTTCCTTTACCTTCAGTGGGGATTTTTGAAGAAGATAAGTTGTATTGTTCCGTGACACCAGCAATTGGAAAGCAGAGTGTGCCCAGTGTATCAAGTCCATGTACTGAGCACAAATTTACTTCAAATCTTGCCCCTAAAATGCCTGTTGTAGATTCTCTCAAAGGCTGGTGTTTCTCTACAGATTTTATGTAGTATTCACATGGAGAAAACCAAGATCTGTGTTCTCAGAGTGGAGTATTTGTCCCAATTCTGTTATTGTACATCGATCCCTTTTTTCCCATGTTAATCTGTGCCTGATGTCTGATTAACCTTTGTGTAAGACGCTTGTGGGTAGTTGTATTTGAGGCCATAATGAGTATTTTTCTGTCCTTCCCTCGTTTCAGAATGCAGAGCGCTTTGAAAACATTCGCTGTGGATGAGACTTCAGTGTCTGGGTACATCTATCACAAACTCCTAGGTCATGAGGTAGAAGATGTCATCATTAAATGCCAGTTGCCAAAGCGCTTTACAGCACAAGGACTTCCTGATCTCAACCATTCTCAGGTAACCTCATCTCCTTTTTACTGCACGCAAAGAATACAAGGGCTTTATGAATAGAGGTGGAACAGCTCTGTAACTTCATACACACAGAATGCTAAATAGCAATGAAAATTTTTATAGGTTTATGCTGTGAAGACCGTCCTGCAGCGTCCTCTGAGCCTTATTCAGGGTCCTCCTGGCACTGGAAAAACGGTGACATCAGCCACAATCGTCTATCATCTGGCTAGACAGGGCAATGGGTGAGGACTGTTCTCTCTAAATCTTTAAGTTACTTTATTAATGGTCAAAGAATCAACTGAAAAGATTTTTTTCAATTGTAATAATATATATTGAAGGTTGGGCTAGATGATGCTAGAGGTCTTTTCCAACTTAAATGATTCTATATTACTGAGCTGAAAAGATTTTCTAGAAGTATATTTTGCTGGGAAGACTTGAGCTAATTTTAGAAGATACTCTTCCCCAGCATCTTTTCGGAGGACATGTTTATAACACAATTTTATTAAGTCTAGCGGGAAAAATTGACAGCTCACTGAGCCTGAATTTTTGCTTAATTTTTTTCAAGGCCTGTGTTGGTCTGTGCTCCGAGTAACATAGCTGTAGATCAGCTGACTGAGAAGATCCATCAAACTGGACTGAAGGTGGTTCGCCTGTGCGCTAAAAGCCGGGAGGCAATTGACTCTCCTGTGTCCTTCCTGGCATTGCACAATCAGATCAGAAACATGGACAGGTAAGAAGTGGTTGAGAGAGCAGGCAAACTAAAGAACCAACTGAACTGTTGTGATGGACGCAACGAATTAACTGTGTCATGATGGAGATGTGGATTTGCTTGGTAATGTTTTTTGCTCTATACGTGTGGCATGTTTCATTTTACAAACTACTTCCACTACCAAGTCATTAATTAGGCCATAAATCAAAATTCCTTCTTTTTTTTTAGCATGCCAGAGCTTCAGAAACTGCAACAACTTAAAGATGAAACTGGAGAACTGTCATCTGCTGATGAGAAACGTTACCGTGCGCTGAAGCGAACAGCGGAGCGTGAATTACTCATGGTACGGTTCCATCAGGTCTAGCAGCTTAAACAATTGTATTCTCCCACTTGAGGCTCGGTTGCCATTCCCTGGTGGAGATGAGAGTACAGTTTAACTGTGTTAATAGCATTGGGTACTCTTCCGTGTTGAAATACTGTCTGTTGGTAGCCTGCATGATTAATTCCAGTTGCGTTTCTGTCTCAGAATGCGGATGTCATCTGCTGCACTTGTGTGGGAGCTGGTGATCCAAGACTTGCAAAGATGCAGTTCCGCTCCATTCTGATCGACGAAAGCACACAGGCCACCGAGCCTGAGTGTATGGTGCCAGTCGTCCTGGGAGCAAAGCAGGTAGGAGCCTTTGGACTTCGCTACAGAAAAGCACAGGCTGGTGGGAGTTGGAAGGGACCTCTGGAGATATCTGGTCCAGCCCCCCAGAGCAGGGGGCCCAGGATCGTGTCCAGGCACCTTTGGAATCTCTCCAGAGAAGGAGACTCCACAACCTCTCTGGGCAGCCTGGGCCAGGCTCCCACACCCTCACACCAAACAAGTTTCTCCTCCTGCTCCCATGGAACCTCCTGGGTTCCAGTTGGTGCCCGTTGCCCCTTGTCCTGGCACTGGGCACCACTGACAAGAGTCTGGCCCCATCCTCTTGCCCCCCATGGGCCCTTGAGCTCTTGCTCAGCATTGCTCAGATCCCCTCTGAGGCTTCTCTTCTGCAGCTCAGCAGCCCCAGGGCTCTGTCATTAAAGATAAAATAGAGGGAGCAGCATCAAGCAGTAACATTCACAGTGTAGGCACGTAGGGATACAAAATCCTTTCCTTTCATGCTTCTCTAAGTAATTATTCTGTGTTAGTCCTGTTAGTTTTCTGGCATAATCTTTTGTACGGAACATGTTGATCCTGTTGGAACAGTCCGGAGACTGAATAAGATTTTATGTGAAAACAATCAGCTGAAAAGCCAGTTGACACTAAAGGTTTATAAGCCTTAGATTAAACCTGAAGCTTATGTAAGTCAGACTGATTAGTTCCTAATATATTTCATGGTCAGATATTGCTCCTGTTTCTAGCTACTGGGCAAGTTTTTGTAAATAGCAAAGTTTATTTTCCAACTTTGCTTTTCCCCAGCTTATTCTTGTGGGTGACCACTGCCAGCTTGGCCCTGTCGTGATGTGTAAGAAAGCTGCGAAGGCCGGGCTGTCGCAGTCTCTCTTCGAGAGGCTGGTGGTGCTGGGGATTCGTCCGATTCGCCTGCAAGTGCAGTATCGCATGCACCCCGCCCTCAGTGCGTTCCCCTCCAACATCTTCTACGAGGGCTCGCTCCAGAACGGTGTCACTGCAGGTGAGCAGGAGTCAGAAATCGAAAGATTCTTTAATCTAGATGGGTTTTAATACATTCACTTTCCTTTTTTTTAATACATGCACTTAGTTTTGAGTCTTTTAAGGTGCTTTGCTACGAAAGTGAGTGTTCTAACTTTTTTTAACTTACTGCTTTTGTGCTCTTCAGCTGACCGTGTGAAAAAAGGGTTTGATTTCCAGTGGCCGCAGCCAGATAAGCCGATGTTTTTCTATGTTACACAAGGACAGGAAGAAATTGCCAGCTCGGGTACCTCTTACTTAAACAGGTAAACCAGCCTGAGGCGTAAGTTTACATTGGGACAAAGTATTTTTATGGATCTCAAATCATAGACTCTTAGGGGTTGGAAGAGACTTCTAGAGATCGAGTCCAGCCCCAGTGTAAGGGAGATTGTTAAATGAATCCGTTTAATAATCCTGTGACATCCCTTGGAGTCAGTCACAGTGAGTGAAGTCAAGGGGAAGTGCAGTGATACAGTTCCTGCTGCAGACCAAACATCTCAACGTTTCTCTATCCTTCAGAATATCTGTGACTAAATTCGGCGTGCTTGCTACTCTGGTGCCATGCTGTGTGAATAAAGGCAGAACAGCTAAATCAAGGCTTTGTTCTCAAAGAAAAGTTACTTTCTGTGGAGGGTGGTACCTGCACCTCAAATGAGCCAACCCACACACCTCAGATGTACCATGTGCTGCCATACAGTCCTCCAGGGCTATTGATTATGTTCTGCAGTAGTTGTAAATTAACTAAATGTTGTTTCCTGCTAACAGCTATGGTTGAAATGCCTTGTGTGCCTTTTCTAATAAAAGCTGCCATCATGAGTAGCACAGACTGAGCTGTGTTCCAGGGTTGGCTCGCCCTAAGCTCCCTTTATGGTAAATAAAGAGAAAGGCACCTCCAGCGGGAGCAGTTCAGATCTTAAGTGGGTTTGAATTGTTCTGTGGAAGTGAGTGTTTTCCTTTACTGATAGTAAAAGGAGCACGGGACAATTAAGTGCCTAATATGTGGGATGAATTTGGGCCAGCAAATAAACTGACCGCAGTTGCAGCAGGACATGCTGATCAAGCCAGAATTCCAACAGCTTCTGAGGCAGAATCCTCAGTCTTGGAGTTTTGTGGGTGTTTGAAAAGGCTGAGAATTTATTTTTTTTTCAATCCCTTTTTTTCCTGCACATTCAATTTCTTTTTTCAAAGAGGGAGCTTCAAACACTGCTCCTGTTGGTCGTATGTGCCTGGAAGGGAAATGAGACCAACTTAGGAAAAATACCTGCTGTAGTATTTTTAATCTCAGTCTGTTTCACGAGCAGCATGTGCAAGACTGAAAGCACCGAGCCAGATTGTGCACCAACAAATGGTACCATCGCTGGCTGACAGGGAGATTGGCATTAAAAACATTCTATATTTAAAACTTAAAGCAACTGAAGAATCTGTTTGCATGGCCAGCTGGAATGTATTTAATGATCTTATAACAGTACATGTGTACATTTAACTCTTTAAGAAGTTCATTTCAGAATGATGGCCACCATGAATTGTGCTATTCCAGGAAATAGTGGTTTTGTTCTAAGAAGGTTGAGTTACATGTAAGGAGAAATTTGTCATTGAGACCTTTTTTGAGATGTTGGCTTTTGCCCATGTTCCTCTGGCTGAGAATATCTGTGTGTGCCCAAATTAAGAGGTAATAGAATCATGGAATCATTAAGGTTGGAAAAGAGCTCTAAGATCATCAAGCCCACCCATCAACCCAACACTACCATGACCACTAGACTATGTCCTGAGTAGTGGTGAATGTTCCTGCAGAGCTTAAGCCTAATTAGAGTGCTCGAGCAGTGTAAAATTGATCTTTTTCTTGAAGTAGCACCGCGTACGTGTTCAAGTTTTTTTTTTTTTAGACCCGTTACCTTGCAAAAAGTTGAACCTCTACCTTGATTCTCAAATAAATCTCTCTCTCTAGGACGGAAGCTGCAAATGTGGAGAAGATAACAACCAAGCTGTTGAAAGCTGGTGCCAAACCAGATCAGATTGGCATCATTACTCCTTACGAAGGTCAGCGATCCTATCTGGTGCAGTACATGCAGTTCAGCGGTTCCCTGCATACAAAGCTCTACCAGGTATGGAGGCGGTGCATGAACGAGAACACTGGGATGCAGAGAAGCTAGAAAAGCCAGATATTGTGGAACTAAAAGATTTTCACTTTTAGTTGTGCTTCTTAAGTGTTGGTCTGTGTTTATTCTTCAGTAACGTTTGAGTTCTTGGAGTTTTATTTTTTGAGTGGTTAAAATAGACAAGGGAGAAGAGTTTAGGAGGATTCAAATGCCAGTAAGTGTCAGGGGAGCAGTTGGATAGATGAAGGAGAAAGCTCTGTTGAAAGGAGACCTCAATGAGTCCATCCTCTGAGGACTCACACAAGGGAGAGGTCAGCTGTGGAAAAGCTTCAGTCAGTTTCTCAAATGCATTGTGCCAAGAAACATGCAGGAACCCAAGCTCCATAAATTCTAATGATCATACTGTTTATTTGCTTGGGAATGTGTCCGCCCATCAGCGGAACTCCTGCCAAACATTAGAATTTGTTGCTACAAAACAGGAGGGGTTGTATGTTTAATATTGCCTGTTTTGCAATATTGAGAACTTGCTCGGTGTTTTCACTGAAGGAAAACTTGGGGAAAATACTTCTACTTCTGCCAGGAATGATTTGTCCCTCTGATTCAGATTTCTCGGTAGCTGGGAGCAGCAGCACTAATTTGGAGCTGTCTTACGACGAGGTTTTGGAATAGGCAGAGGTTTTTTGACAACATACCTAGAAAAGGGATCCTTTCCATAGAGCAAATGCCAGTTTGGGGGAAATAGGAGAATCAGAAAGCAGTGAAAGTAATTTATCCTTAACTGAGACTGTCTGTTCTCCTTCAGGGAAACTATTTAATGACCAGTGGAATTACCAAATCATTCGTCATTACAAAAATAACATTTTTGTCTTAATGATGGGAGCTGCTAGCGCACAGCCAACGCATTTTGTCATTCCTGTTGGTAGCATAACTGTTTTGCACTGTGCTTCCGTGATTTACGTGTTTTCCTCGGTTTCAGGAAGTGGAAATTGCAAGTGTGGATGCCTTCCAGGGGCGAGAGAAGGACTTCATTATCCTTTCTTGTGTGAGGGCCAACGAACACCAAGGAATAGGGTTTCTGAATGACCCCAGGCGTCTTAATGTAGCTCTTACAAGAGCAAGGTAAAATAAAATTGGGCAAATGTTTATTCTAGAGACCTAATTCAATCAACGAAAGCATCAGTGCAATCCAACTAGCAAGACCTGTGGTTTGTGGGTCTGAGTTTTGGGTTTGAGGAACAGTAGGCCTGTTCCTCACCACACATGCTTTCAGGGAGCCTGGGATGACTTCCCCATTCCCTCCAGTTTACAGGAGCAATCTCAACCTAATCAGTGTCACCGTTTTGCTTCTCTTAATGGATTTGATCACTGAGAGGGGTAACGTGGAATCAACGCTGTTGGTTGGCTCTCAGACCAGTACGGTGTGGTGGCTGGTTGGGGACACCAACGTGCTGGGCAAGGCTGCAGAAGGAAGCTTATGATTGAGAAACTGGCCGCAGCAATCTCCTTGCGAGTGTTCTGTCATACTAGAGAAATCCTCTGCTGTAAACAAGACAATTGCACCAGGGTCTCCTACACCTACCACCGTGGGCTTCCATGCCCAGGTTGCCTTGATTTACTGCAGAAGAGATGACTGTGAGGCTGCTCTGGCACGAATATGTAACATGGCTTTAGTTTTAGTCCAATTAATTGTAGTTTCTCTGCTGCTGTACAGGTATGGAGTAATTATTGTTGGGAACCCAAAAGCTCTGTCTAAACAACCCCTTTGGAATCACCTGCTGAATTACTACAAGGAGCAGAAAGTTCTGGTGGAGGGACCACTGAATAACCTCCGGGAAAGCCTCATGCAGTTCAGCAAGCCCCGGAAACTGGTCAATACCATCAACCCAGTAAGTTTGACCTCTCCTGGCTCTCAGATGTTTGTGGCTTGAAGCAGTTGGGAGTCGATTGATCAACTGGAAATGGCTGGAATAACCAACCACCCACGTAACCTCACGCCCCCTGAACTTTCCTTTTTTCTTGCCTAGTTAGTGCGGTGTGACCCAAGGAAGTTGCTGCTTCAGCTGCTCCTGAGTTGAGCACTTGCAGAAAAGCCTTTTTGGTGTTTTTTTCATTACTGTTTATTTACCACAAAATCTTCAGGGGGTGACTTCTGAGGTGGATGAAACACTAACTGGTATCTGTAGGAATGGAGAGCTCAGCAGTGTGTAATAGCCTCATACTTTAATCCTCAACCTGCAAGTTTTTTATATTTAGCCCTTAAGTAGGGGGAAAAGCTTGTCAGCCATCACCGAAGGACGGTGGTAGGAATAGAGCAAAGGAAGAACTGTCATCAGAACCTCAAAACAGACTGAGAACTCGTCAGATGTTTCACAGTTTGAGACAAGCTGCTCATAGAATCTTGTTTCTTTTCCTTGTTGTCACGATGTAGTTGAAATGATAGCTGGATGGATTAGAACTAGTTTGTTTCCTCAGCACTTACAAGGTGTGCATGGTCTGTGGAGTTCTACTTGGTTTTTTTTACCCCAGATAACTTAACACTGAAGCTGCAGTGCAAAGTTTTCTATGCCAAGGCTTTGTCTAACTCCTCTAATGCTTCCAGGGTGCTCGTTTCATGACAACTGCCATGTATGATGCGCGTGAGGCCATTATTCCAGGATCTGTCTACGACCGGAGCAGTCAAGGTAAAGGAAGCTATCAAAATTAACACCTCCATCAAAATCCTTGGGGTCTGGTATCTTAGACTTCTTCCACTTTCAAATGTTTGAAGAGCCACTAGAGAAAAACACACATTAAGGAACTGAAAATGTTCATGATGTGCTTGGATTTTGCTCTCTGTGTATAAAGCTCCTAGAGTCTAACTTGGTGTCTGCAGAGCAAGTGGAGAATGAGGGGACAGGGAGAGTGTGTGAAGTATTTCAGGAATCTTAGATGGTGCTGTGAAAGAGTAAGTGTGTAGGGATGACCACGTGTTAGGTGAGTCTCTGGAATTCCCAAGTGTGGAGTAAACAGTGAACTAGGAATACTGGCGGCTCTTGGCAGTGGTAGGGTTGTCCTTTCCATTTTTGGTTCTGATTTATCCTGCTCCCGAGTCCTCCTGTTACTGTGAAAAGCAGAATATTCATAGATTTTCAGATACTTGGGGTGCTCGAGTGGCTCTTTCACTGTGGCTTTTGCTCCCTTCCCCAGGGCGCCCATCCAACATGTACTTCCAAACGCACGACCAGATTGGGATGATCAGTGCTGGCCCCAGCCACGTCACTGCCATGAACATTCCTATCCCTTTCAACCTTGTGATGCCACCGATGCCACCACCGGGATACTTTGGCCAGGCTAATGGACCAGCCGCAGGTACGGGGCAAGGGTGAAACGGTACAAAAACCACGTTTTAGGTCAGAGGATGGTTTTTTGCTGCTCTCAGGTCAGTGCTGATGAGAACAGATGATGTGCTACAGCCTCCAGCAAGTGTCTCTTTGCCTGTGCTGGGGGTTCTGCCTTCGGAGCTCTCTGCAACTGCCGTGTTGAGGTCATAGAAAAGGTTGCCTCTTGCAAGTGGTCAGGTCTTTATAGCATGAGTTAATTCTCCCATGTTTGTGTACAACTTCTCACTGTTGGTTGGGATCAATGCTTTTCCAGGACGTGGGGCTCCGAAAGGAAAGACTGGTCGTGGTGGGCGCCCGAAAAACCGTTTTGGGATTCCTGGAACTAGTCAGTCAAACCTTCCAAATAGTCAAGCAAGCCAAGATGTGGTGTCCCAGCCTTTCTCCCAGGGTCCACTGACTCAGGGGTATATCTCCATGAGTCAGCCATCACAGATGAGTCAGCCTGGGCTCTCCCAACCAGAATTATCCCAGGTAAGCAGGGTTGGATGTACAGTCTGCTCTTTTTCCTGGGTTTTATGTCGCTCTGTGCGCACACTGTACGGAGAAAAATGGAAACTAAAACCATTTGCAGTGACTCAGCCACAGCATTTCCTACTCCTCCACTTGGTGGACTTCGAAATGTAGAAATGAAAGTGAAATGCTGCATGTGTAGGCTTCACCTCAGGCCTGAACTTTGAACTGCTTGGCCAGTTCAACAGCCAGATAGCACAAAAACCTTTGTATTTATGAAAATTCCACAGCAAAAAGAGTTCTTTTTTTTAAGAATGCAACCAAAAAATTAACCCCCACAAAATGAAACCTCTTGAAATGTCATTACTGTTGGTCGCCAGGCCCTGAGCTTTGCGAGGGAGCACTTGAGCTTGGTGATGGGTTGGAGGCTTTAACACACACTTTCGTTTTCAGGACAGTTACCTTGGTGATGAGTTTAAATCTCAGATTGACGTGGCGCTGTCACAGGACTCTACTTACCAGGGTGAACGTGCATATCAACATGGTGGAGTGACGGGACTGTCACAGTATTAGAGTGTAAGGCATCTGAGGTTCACTCCTCTGCTTCCTCCTCCCCGATTTACCCTCACAACCACTGTTTGAGTGACGTCCCTAACGCGGCTTGTGGTTTTTTTTCCTTTCTTGCTTTTCAGGTTGAGGAAGAAGAGCTAAGCTTGTGTGGAGCTTAGTTCATCAGCATTTTATTCTGGGTAATAAAAAAAATAAAATAAAATGGATACCTGTTTTCCACTGCTAAAACTGAAGCACCACTGTGTGAGAGCAACAGGAGAAAGAAACCAACCAACGGAGAGGAGAGAGAGAAAGAAAGGAGCGCGCGAGAGAGCCCACTGCTAGCTCACTGAGACAAGGAGACTGACCGGAGAGGAGAGAGCGCACTGAAGGACTGGCTGGCGCCTCACGGGGAAGGCAACTCACCCTGAAATGAGTGGTCAGCCGAGTCCCTGCTCCCCCAGTCCAACACGCTCGAGAGAAGGGCCTTAAGCAGGTTTCACTTCATTCCATACTTCTCTTTGCGAGCAGGGCATTACTTTTCAGAGCAGATGGGGAGAGGAAAACCCTCATCTCAGAGTTGTTCTCGTTTTAAAGGGGTACTATATTTTAGCAGTAACTGTTTACATTGTTAGAAGCAGAGTATCTAAGAGAGGGAGGGAGAGAGTTCCTAAGTGACAGCAAGCCACGCAGAGATCCAGCGGAACGCAGCTGATGCTCAACTCTGAGATGCAGGTTTTGTTGTCCAACACTGGCTCTGAAATCCTAGTGTCATCGTGCCGCCCACATTCTGAACGGGTCTTTCGTGACAAGGTGGTTTTCAAGAGATTCTTTCA
Source organism: Eurystomus gularis (assembly GCA_013400335.1). Lineage (NCBI taxonomy): Eukaryota > Metazoa > Chordata > Aves > Coraciiformes > Coraciidae > Eurystomus > Eurystomus gularis. Next base: position 169,839 of record VZZY01006846.1, on the reverse strand, counting down.
AAGGAGCACTGAATTTTTTTTAGAAGTTTGTCTCTGAATTCTTAGTGGTGGACCTGGGAGATCCTTGTTCTGAGAAGCTTACAAAAAGTTTTAAACCAAACTAAATTAGAGCACCAACCTTGAGAACTTTCAGTGTGATTTAAAGTTGCAGCAATCAGCCTCTTCTTCCTACATTGGATAGCAGTTAGAGTGAGAGGAGCCTGCGCGCTCGAGCAGGAGGAGGGTTTCGAAGTGTTTTCTGTATGCTTTAATTGGCTACTGTCTGGACTCTACTCTGTGAAAAACAAGCCTTTCTGTAAGATGAACTTTGCGCTTGAAAGGGGATGGGTTCCTGTGCCCTTCGGCCCTGGAGGAAAAGATGCTAAGGGGCCTGCTTTACTCCTCCCTCAGATCTGGGGAAGAAGTAGTGGAAACTGGGGATTATATTGGTTCTGAAGTAAAGACTCTACAACGTTACCGAAGCAGGTTGGGGAAAAAAAAAATAAAAATGGACAAAGCAGGCAGATGTTGGAAGGTGGCCTCTGGTAGCTGGGTATAATTAGAGATAATGGGTTAGGCTTTGGCGTGGCTTCTTCGGTGATTAACGCAGAGAGCTGAACGATTCAGGTGTTGAAAACCAAACCCGGAGCCTATTTTTCAGGTAGCAGACACGGCCGTGCCATCAGCGCTGGCTGGAGAAACAGCTGGAAGTCAGAACTGAGAACAGCACATAAGAGAAGCCATCCAATTTCTAAGTTGTACCCATGTCTTAAGTCATATGGGAACACTGGGAGCATTTTATTTCCGTCTAAACCTTTTTAGAAACAGCGCAGAGAACGTAAAAATTCCTACGGACCCATTTTTGTCAGATCCCTAAATTAGACTAACCTCTACCTCCTAATTGGCGAAGAACAGTAGAGCGAGATTCACTAACCTCGGCGTTTTTAACGTTTGAATTCAGTTAGCTTTATACTCAAAGGGCTCCAAGTGTTTCTAGTCTTTTTTTTTTTTCTTTTTTTCTGGGGGGGGGAAAACTCAAAATACCTCTCATATGAATGTACTTCAATGAGGTAAACCCCACATTTTGTACCTGGGGGGGAAGCCCTTTCATTACTGTCCTTCCTGTAGATTGTCGACCCGCTTTTCATAACCTGTATTTGCTGTAGTTTTTTCAGGAGTGTCTCTCCCCCAGTGCAGACCTGGTGTAGCACCCACAGCCCGTGAGTAGCGTGCGCGTCAACACGGAACAGGCCTTCACCATTTTGGTTCAGTCCTGCAGCGAACCTAGTTCCGACAGCTGCAAAAGAAACTTTTCCAGAAATGAAAACCATTCTTTTCTCATTAAAAAAAAAAAAACAAAACAAAAAAGCCTCCAGAGTTTAGACTTCTAAAACGTGAAAGAATGGAGACACAGGCCACCTTCCTTCCTTGTGAGATGGACTGTTTTATTTATTAACATTGCCGAAGGGCTTTTTAATTTTTTTTTTTGTTTTTTTCCTTCTGTAGGCTGCGTAGTTGCATAGAACTTTTCCGATAGGTTGGAGCTGTAACCCTCTGTGCAATGCAATCCATCGAGTAACGTAACCCCCTCCTCTCCCCTCGCCCCCCCCGATTTCACTGACGGGAATGCTTGCCTCTGCTTTGTGCTGGTTTTTTCCTTTGTAGCAGTTAACTCTGAGTTTTATAAATCCAGACATCAGTGCTAGCACGGTGTTAACTCTTCTTTGATTTCTTTTTTTTTCTTTTTTTTTTTTTGGTCTCAGTTTGTTTTAAACCTGTTTGTCATCAATAAAATATTAATAAAAGCTCTTGCATTCAAGGTGGCCCCTACTGCTCAATGACAAAGCCATGCGACATTCATTAAAACTTAGTCTGATTGTATAAACTTCAAGTTTATTACTTTCTTTTCAAACACAGACTAGTACAAAAGTGTGGTGTGTGCATAGCGAACACGGGTCAGCAAAGGAGGGGTGACAGCTCGGTTAAATGCCCTGTCCCTTGTCCCTCCTCTCATCCCAAGCCCTGGGGGGGTGGTGGTCTGTGTGGGGGAACCTGGTTCTAGAGGTGACCGGAGGTTCTAGAGGTGACCGGAGGTTCTAGAGGTCCAGCCTGGACCATCTCCCTCCTTCCCCTGCGCTGTAGTAAATGTGAGAATGACTCTTACTTGTGTTACAGGTGGTGGCTCAGCAGAGCTTGGCCTGGCTCTGCTCCTGGGACCCCCAGTGCTTGTTTAGGCCTGGGCTTGGCACCACCCTCATTACAGATAGTCCAGGTTTGTAACTCAGCACCCTGGGGGCTTGGACAGGGGGATGGAGCAGGACAGTTCCCGCCATGTTGGACAACCAGGTGAGGAGTTAAAGGAGCTGAGCCTTTTACTCAGCACAGGCACCACCCCATAATACTTATACCTTTTCTTCATCCTGCCCCTCTAAAAGGGGAAAGAAATGGCTCCTGCTCGTTGTAGTAAATCCTACTCTAAGCCCTTAACACATTTAAGTTCTCGAGAGGGGTTTCAGCACAGCGCTGGTTCATCTGCTGGAGGAAAACACGCCGGGAGGGGGGAGTGTTAGTCCATGGCATGGCCACAGGACAGGAGCTGGTCTTCAGCTGCACCCTGGAGGGGCTTGTTCCCAACAACACCCTCCCCAGCAGTGCTTAAACCTTTAGTGCCTCCCTGGAGGGAGAAGGCCCAGCTTAGGTTGAGAATACTTCATCAGACCTTGAAGGCAATAGGACAGCGGTGCAAAAACAAGGAAAGGACTCCAGCTTGTGTTATGTTCACATTTAAAAAAAAAAAAAAAGACAAAATTCAAGTCTAACTCAGATTCCTTTTCTGTTCCCCCCCTTACCCCAAAATAAAACCAAGCTCAGGGAAGGGCCCTTGGTCCCACCCGTAGCAGCTTTGCGCAGGTTTACACTGTGAGCTGCTCTAGGAGGTCCCAGCCCAGGTGCTGGAAGGTGGAAGAAGAGCAGCAGCTCCTCCAGGAGTGGTCAGTGGTGCTTGGGAAGGTTGGGCCAAGCCCAGGCCAGGACTAGTTAGTGGTGTTAAATGGACTTGGTCAGGGCCTGGCCAGGAGGTGGGTACCACAGCCACCAAAAGAACAAATTAAAAAACCCAACCAAACCAACCCTAAAAAGAACAACTGCAGGATGCTCAGCTGCCATCTGGCTCCAGCCGCGCTTCAGGTGCAGCCCCTGGGACACAGCTTCCCCCTGCCCCGCTCTCATCAATTTGCAAATGAGGTAAATTAATTATTGATTCACAGCCGGTTGGGAGGGAAGGAGATGCCACCAATCCCCCGCCCCACATCCGCTTTACCCTTCCTTTCCTCAGCCAACACATACCTGTCACGCAGCAACTGCCCCTCGGCCGCGGCTGCATTTGGCCACCCCCGAACTCCCCCATCACCAACCACACCCCGACACCAGCTCAGGCCTCCTGCGTTCCTGCAGAAACCCGCGTTCCTCAGGCTCTGACCCCGCTGCGGGAAGGGATTTGGTCACACGGCACCGCAGTGACACCAAAACCTCTTCTCGAAGCTGGACCAGAGCCACTGCGTCACCTCCTCCTGGCACAGCTGCACCACCTGCATCATTTCACCCCTCCTCCAAAAAAAAAAACCCAATCATTTCTTTTTTTGCTCTGAGAAAGCTGCAGCATTTAGCCAAAAAAAACCCAGCAAAAAAGCACCAGCAGCAGCTCAGCCAAGCACAAGACGGGTCCGGGATTCACAGCCTGCTGCTGCCACCGCCCGTGGAGAACAGAATGGACAACCAGCATCGATCATAATCCCGTAGAAGTCCGCTGGCCACACGGAGGGCCGAGCATCCAGCTCCTGCTCCATCACAACTCATGAGCCCTTCCTGCCACCCCCTCCCCTTCCTGGAGACGGGCAGCTCAGAGAGGAGCTCCACCACTCCCCAAACCATCAGGCAACCTCCTGAACACCAGCAGAGAGGGGATTTAACACGCTCAGATTTATTCCAGCCATCATTCACGGCTCCAGCCGGCACCCCGCGGCCCACGCTCCCCCAGCCCCTCTGCTACCTGCAGCCACACTCGTCCACCACCATGTCGGCGTAGTGCCGCAGCACCACGTTGTCGTTGTTATCGTAGTAGAGGATGGAGATGGGGGAGAGCCGGACGGGGACGCAGCAGGGCTGGGGGGTCCCCTCGGGGTCCAGCGAGTGCACCATGGTTTGGAGGATGGCGTGGTTGGTGCTGTTGAGCTCCGCTGTCAGGGGGAAGGGACACTCGCCCACGCAGTAATTGGCCATGTAGCCCTGCGGGGCGATGATCCAGTTCTCCCAGCCCACGTCACTGAACCTGATGTAAAGCTGCCGGGGCTTGCAGAGGTTGCTCGGAGTGATGGGGGGGTAGTGAGCACTTCTCCTCCTCCGGGAAGCCTTGCACTGCTGCTGGCTGAGGGTCACCACCAGCAGCGAGGTGTCCAAGAAGGAGTCGATGCTGGTACAGGGGCCCTGCAGCCCCCCGCGCGCCGGGGCCGAGGCAGCAGCGCTGCCGCTCACCGAGATCTCCAGGATCAAGCCCAGATTTCTGCTGTGCGGTCTCCAGTCCTTCGCCACCCGGCTCAGGTTGAAGAGGAGAGACTTGTGCAGCTGGGCGAAGGACTGCTCCACCAGCAGCTTTCGGCTGCGCTCGTGGGAGGACATCCCTCGTAGAGACATCTGGAAGGGCTGGTAGAGCCTCAGCTCAAAGACCTGGCCCTGGCTGGAGGTGTGGTAGGAGTTGTGGCCGAATTTGATCTCGAGCTGAGCCATCGTCAAGCGCTCGTCCTCCTCCAGCACCGAGAGGTTAAAGTACAGCCGCTTCTGCAGACACAGCAACCTCTGGGGCTGCCCGTCATGAATGAAGTGGCCTGATAAAGAAGGAGAAATAGAGGCGGTGGTGGTTGAACCCTATTAGGCCGAGCAGGATCAGCCTCCAGAGCTCTGATTCAAGCTCCTGGCTGCTCAGCAAGAGGAAGACAGGGCTGATGGAGGCAGGCAGCCAAGCCAAGCACAGCTGCAGTTGTTGGATCAAGGCGCCAAGGCTGCAGGAAGGGCTATCAGCCTGGTGGCATGGCCTTCAGAAACATCTGGAGATGCAGCTGGGCGCCTGGGTCCAGCCTGCAGCACTGGGATGCCACAGCCCATCCCAGCATCTCCTCTACAGGCTACTAAACATCTTGGTGCATTGCTTTTCCTCAGCTGTAACTATCTCCCTGGGGACAGGGATGGAGGGGCCAGGAGGGCAGAGAGCAGCAGACTTCAGGAACTTCAGGGTCAGCTGCCTGGTTCAGCCAGCCCGAGGTTTCCATTGGAAACCTGGAAACACAAGAGAGGTGAGCTCCGTGGTGTCTCGAGACCTAGAGAACACCGAGCAGAGTTCCCGAGTAACGGAGAAGGGCTCAGAGAGGCCGAAGCTGCCAGATGTGCTGCGTGCTCGGCCAGCGGCAGGAGGGCAAAGAGGAGGGGAGGACACGGCCAAACGGCCGAGCACCCCGTCCCTGCCCAAAGCTGGGTGCTGGTCTCGCTCGCTGCACCCACGGCCCCACTGGATGGAGGAGCCACATTACCATGGCCTGGGCAAGGAGTCACCTCCACCACCGTGAGCCCAACAGGTCCAGGTGGGCACCCGGGATCAAACCAGCATCTCTGGACTGCTTTAGGTGACTCCAGGACAGAGCCCAACACATCTCCCCTCCCTCACCCGCTGCCTGGTCTACTGACTCATTTCTAAACGGTAAATTATTATCTACAACATCAAGAGGGACCAGAGTTGACTGGAGACCGATCCTGGGCACTGCCCTGCCCTCCCCCAGCCTCTTCTACCTACACCCAAGAGGAAGGATTGGAGCAAAGTCCCCCAGCCCAGAGATCAGAGGGGCTTCCCAAAGACAGGACCCAAACCACAGCGTTTCTGTACCTTGGTCAGCGAAGACGCGGATGATGTTCCCAGGGACATTAAATTCCTCCACCCTACAGGTATCGGCCAGGTCTTTGTTTGCAGAAGGCAGCATCTTTCTCTGCTGGAAGATCCTCCAGAGCACAGGCGGCACCGGAACGGGGGCTTTCGGGCTGGGCTTGGCGCTCAAACCCAAGGATTTTAAGAGTAAACTTTCCTGCAGACTTAACTCCATCCCCAGAACCAGGCTGAGGAGAGCCCAGGCAAGGCCAGCTCTAAAGCTGGGGAGAAGCCACATTGCTCTGCTCGGCCCCTGCAGACAAAGAGCAGCCTGGGCTGGCGACCTGAAGACAGGGGCCAGGGGGGTGTTGATTGCCTGATTGGAGCCTTTGATCTGGTTAGTGCTCAATTAGCACCGAGGGATTCCCAGGATGGGGCAGAGGGTGTGAATGGTCCCTCCGGGCTCTCTAGGACCTGTTAACCCTTTGAGGCTGCCTGGCAGGAGGGCAGCTGCCCTCCTCCCTCAGAGCTCCTACAATCTCTCCCACATCTCCACACCATCCAGGTCCAACCACAAAGTCCTTGGTGGCAGGGCAGAGGCTGCTCTTCCCCACGCAAAGCTGCCGGCGAGTCAAGCACTGCTCCCACCCACTGTGGACATCCCACCCAGATGCAGGGGGAAGCACAGACCTGCCTCTCCTCTTGCTCCCTCCTCCCAAATCAGCTTTTTCTTCTTTCAATCCCAGCATCCAACACTTCTCTCTTAAGGCCATCACCTTCCAGCACACCAAGTCATCACACACCGCCCTGCCCTCAAGACACACAGCCCCAGGGCCAGCCCGAAAAGCCACCAGCAGCCACCCCCAGCTCCAGGGACGTGCAGCATCCTCCAGCCAGGCAGAGCCAGCCCCAACCACACAGCCCCTTTCTAACCGTCCCGGCAGCACCCCCGAGGTTACACACGCTACGCTGGTCAACGAGTTACCACCTAAACGTTCAAGCCTGGGCAAGCCTGTACTAGAAAATTCAGTTTACGCACGCACGCGCTGACCAGGTACCGCCGTGACCCCAACTCGGCGCCATCACTGCCCCAACTCTGCTATGACCGAGCAGAAAGAGACCTGAGATATCGCTTCCCATCATTCCCATCCTCCTGCAAAGCCTGCTTGAAAGCCAAGGAACTAAAGCACTGAGACACATCCCGCTGAAACCCTGCGAGGAACAGACCTATCCTGCTGAAACCCTGTGAGGAACAGACCCATCCTGCTGAAACCCTGCGAGGAACAGACCCATCCTGCTGAAACCCTGCGAGGAACAGACCCATCCTGCTGAAACCCTGCGAGGAACAGACCCATCCTGCTGAAACCCTGCGAGGAACAGACCCATCCTGCTGAAACCCTGTGAGGAACAGACCCATCCTGCTGAAACCCTGCCAGGCAACGGCGAGTGAGGTGGTGACAGATCCTGCCACAGCTTGGGATGGTTCCCATCAGCCCAAGTCACGTTTTTCTTTCTGTTTACCGAGGAACTTTCCCCATGGCAGATTGGTTTGAATCCATGTGACAGACCAAACAAAAAAAACCCAACGAACCAACAGTTAACCACTCTTTGATGCCTGGGATCAATGTCCCAGATCTGCCCCCTCCACTGCCTCTTGTCCTCTGCTTCCCAGGGAGGACATGGGAGCTGTGGGTCCGGGTCTTGCAGGAGGAGAGCCCTTGGACAGGCTTGGTCTGAGAGGCTGTAAAATCCACAGGGATGCCCAGCAGAGACTCCCAGTCCAGCCCAGTTTAGCCTTGGGACCCTGCAGGCCTCGGGGCTGGTGCCACCTGGAAAACCAACATGGGGAGCAGAAAACTTTACTTGAGCAAGCAGACCTTGCTGGGTGAGAGTGGAGAGATCCCTCAGCCGTGGTCTCTGCAGGACTGGGACTGGCTTCTGAAGCAAATTACACCTCCTCCTGGTCCTCATCCGGCTGGACAGGAGGCTGGAATAACGCTCCCAGGCTGGGTTTCCAGGCAGACCCGCTCGAGGGAACGGTGCTGTGCCTCCAGATACGTGTGGGCAGCTCTGTCTTAGTGACCCCTCCTGAGGAGGGAGGCTCAGAGGTGCACGGCATCACCTCTCCAGTCCTGCTTGGCAGCTAAAGAGCTGGCTTTGGGCTCCTCTTGCCTGGGACGGTGATGCCAATGGAGGAGAGGACACTGCCTTCCACAGTTTGATGCTGGGTCAGAGGACCCTTCGCGGGCTGCTGAGGAAGGGTCGGTGGGAGGGTTCAACGATAAAGACACAGGAAATCACCAAGGGACTGAGAATAGCCGAGGGATGGAAGGACAGAAGAAACACCAGGGGACCTAAAGCCAGCTCCAAATCCTACCTGGACCAGCAAAGCCACCAGCCTCTCAACTGAACCAGCACAGGCTGGCTGCAGAAAGCACGTCAGCATCAGGTGAAGCCTGGTCACAGGCAAGCCCCAGGAGGGGCCCGATCCTGTCAGTAGCATCTCTTCCCCAGCTCCGGGCAGGGGATGAAGGGGTATCAGGGATGAAGTTCTCCTTGTGCCTTTCGTTTGCTGGGTTTGAGTGTAGGCTCCTGGGTCAGTCCCCAGATCCAGCCAGGCTGCCCAGGCGGCAGCAGCTCCGCTGCCCTTACAACCGCTTGTCTTTCACAAGTCCATTCTTCAGGTGCATCCTGCGAAAGAGCAGAGCAGACAGTGAGCCTTGGTCTCTGCTCTCCCTCCCTTACTGTCACAAACTGCTACTGAGGTCAGACCTGGCTCGACAGGCTCACAAAGAATTCGTCCCCAGTCAGCCTGACCTGCTCTGGGGGATCCAGCATCTTGCCAGACTTTGTGTTCACCACATGAAGATGCTGCTCAGAGAGAACAGCCTCAAGCAAAGAGCCGGGGCTGGGGTGGGTGAGGATTCACGGGACAGAAAGATGGATGGACACGTGTCTGGGCATGGAGCTAGAACGTCCTTCCTGATCTCTGCAGCAATGCTTTATCATCCTGCTCCTCTGCCTTCCAGCCCAGTGGTGAACCCTCTGACAGTGGCTCCAGGCCCTGGGATGTCTGTCTGCAGCCCTTCTCCCGGGCCACAGATGCTGTACACGGGTGTCATCCTCCCCCCAGCCACGTACCCTTCTTTCAGAGCACTGGGCAGCTGGAGTCCTGCCTCTTTCTTCTTGGCCATCGTGGTTTTCTTGCTGTCCTCCACGTCGTACTCGCGCACATCGTTCACCTCTTGCATCTGCCCCATCAGCACCTTGGCCACAAAGAGGACGATGTACTGTGGAGGGAGAGACACTGTCAGCCACAAACTCCAAGGCTTAGAGCAGTTCCCAACCTACTCACTCCCATTTGCTAAGTGGGACCTTCTTCCGCTGCCCTCAGCCCCATGAAGGGCAGGATAGGTCCCTCTGGGATGGCCAAAGCCCGGGGATGTGGCTGATGACCTGCAGCAGCGGAGGCAGCCCTCCCACAGCTTCCATCCCCACAGGATGATGGACTTGGACGCTGCCCTGCTTGGCCCAGGGCTGAGCTTGCTGCCATGAGCCCTCCAAGTGCACCCTACCCAAAACCTCAGGGGACGCCAGCGCATTGACACCCACATCAAGTTCCCACCTGCCCCAACTGCTGCTACCGCTCCCTCCCCATGGATCCTGGGGGGTGAGACAACCCAAATTCCATTGCAAAGGAGCCCCTCGGGCACTGACAGGGGGTCCCCTCCTCCCCTCCAAGCCATCCCCCAAGTCCTCTGAAGCCTCCTCCGTCCCTGCAGCCCCCGAGCAGCCACAGGCAGCAGCAGCAGAGGAGGGAGATGCCAGCAGAGATTGGCAAGCTCCCCCAACTCACCAGAAACCAGTAGATGTTCATCAGAGTGAGGACAAGGAGCAGAGCATTGAAGAAGAAGTAGAAGGGGATGTTAGGGACCGACTGGAGGCTGGAGTAGCAAGTGGCGTAGAGCACCTTGAGTGGGAACCAGTAGAGACGGAACCAGAACCTGCCAGGGCAGAGGGAGCAGGGTGGGTTTAATGGCCCGTGAGGACCCTGGGAGAGGTGTGAGACCCAGCACAGCTCCCCCAGCACAACCTCCCGCCTCCAGCAGCCCCCACCAGCTCCCCTCGCACCCCACAGCCCCGGCTCTGGTTCTCAGCTCTGGCTCTAGGCAGGGCTTCATGCAGAGTCCATCAAAGGGGAGCTGCTGAAGGGAGAACACAACTTCTGTGGGCAGAAGAGGCTTGGCATCAGAGGCAGGGCAAAGAGGCAGGTCTATGCTGCAGATTATCTCAACTGGATGGGGGACAGGAGGGGGATAGAGCTGGAATCATAGAATCACTTAGGTTGTAAAACCTCTAGGATCAAGTCCAGCCTTCATCCAACATCTCCCTGACCACTAGACCATGTCCCAGAGCGCCACATCTACTCGTTTTTTGAATGTCTCCAGGGATGGTGACTCCACCACTGCCCTGGAAGGTTTCCTTAGTCCTCTGCATCCCTGGTTTATCACTAAAAGCCTTCCCTGCTCTCCTCCCCTCTAACTGAGGGCTCGTATTGCCACCTCTGCTTTTCAGAGCAGCCGGTGGAGAGGAAGGAAGGAGACAAAGGGACAAATGAGGAGTGACAACCCACAAGTTACCCATCTCTGCTCTTCATCTGTTTTTTTTCTCCTGCCTTGTCCCAAGAGGAAGAGCGAGGCTGGAATCTAGGCCAGCCCCATGTCCCCTTTCCCTCTTGCCAAAGTGCTTCTTATTGCTAAAAGCAGGCGAGTGGGAAACTGGAAACAGCTCCTCCTCCCCGGGGGTCATTTGTCATGCTGCAAGCGAGATTTCACAGGCACTTCTGTAGTGACAGACGGCAAAGTGACTACAGAAGGATTCCAAGCCCAGCATGGGGTCAGGCTCTGCAGGAACCTCTTCTCAAAGAGCTTTTGAAAGGGCTTGTTCCCATGCACACAAACCCAGTCGCTGCACCCCCGAGGCACCGGCGGTGGGGGGGGTGCAAGAGCTGGCAGGGATGGTTGGAAGAGGAACCAGACAGAGAAACTCACCAGCTGACGCTGAAGGTGAGGCAGCCAATGTTGGAGATGACATCGTTGAGGCGATGATAAACTCCCCCCCGGTGCTTGAAGTAGACGTTGAGCTTGGTGAACTCCAGCTGCACATCATTGACGTCGTGCAGGAAGAGCACGAGGATGCCCACGTTGTGGTACCTGGGGGAAAAGAGGAGAGCAGGGTGGGAGATGTGCGGGTTGGACGGATGGTCATAGAATCATGGACTGGTTTGGGCTGGTTAAAGGCCATCTGGTCCAACTCCCCTGCAGGGAGCAGGGACATCTGCAACTCGAGCAGGTTGCTCAGAGCCCCGGCCAACCTCACCTGCAATGGTTCCAGGGATGGGGCAGCGACCACCTCTCTGGGCAACCTGGGCCAGGCTCTCACCACCCTCAGCACCAAAAATGCCTTCCTTATATCTAGTCTAATTCACCCTTACATCTAGTCTTGATATTACCACCCAGCACCCATGGTCCGTCACGCCAGGAGCAGACAGACCCCCTGAATAATCCAGACGAGCAGACCTGGCACGGCAAGGTGCTGCAGGGTGGGCCTGGCACTGTGCCATGGCTCCCGAGCACGGGGAGAGCTGCAGGAGCACAGAGGCAGGGGAGAATCCACACCAAGCCAGCCCGAGTCCTCCTGCTACACGCCCGTGAGATGCCCGTGAGCGCAGAAACACCGCAGCTTTTGCTGCATAGCTGCCCGAGGCTGGCAGAGGGGCAGGGGCACATCCAGGGAGCTCACCTGAAAGCGTAGGAGAAGGCTATGAGGGTCAGCGTGACCACGTGGTGGAGAAGCATGACAACAGAGTCCTTGCGCCATGTGTCCATGTAGGCGGTGGCATAGATGGAGTGCCCGTAGAAGCTGCACTGCATCAGGTAGGCGATGGCGATGTCCGTGGGCACATCCATGCCCTTCTTCCAGTCTGGGGTGGGACAAAGACACCCGGGTGAATCCAGAGGCACGAGCACAAAGCCTCCATCAGCAGCAGAAGGACAGGAGAGCAAAGAGTGGGGAGTGAGGAACAGCCAGAGCTGCCCCAAGCCATAGCCCCAGCCCTTGGCTGTGCTCTGCAGCTCCAGCTCCCTTCCAGGAGGTCAGCACAGACACAAAGGAGGCAAAGGCTGGAAGAACCCAGGCATCCTGGCTTCCAAGTGGGCATTCGACCTGCTCCCTCTCCTAGAGCCTTGATTTGCTTCTCTCCTGCTTTACCTGCTCAATCCCATTCCCCTCCTGAGCTAACCCAGCCCCTGCTGCTGCAGTGGCCACAGAGTGACTGTCTGTAGCCAAACAATCGCACACAGGCTCCTGTGTCCTTTCTGTACCCACAGCATCGCAGAAAAGGCAGTTCAGGGGTTCAGTCTCCTCTTAGGGAGCGAACCCCAGCTCCCGGTCCCGTGCTCAACCCAGCCGTCCTATGAACCTGGACATCCTTAACCCACACCCGCTTCTCCCTGGCTCTTACTGTACCATAAAAGACAGACGGTGGGTCGTAGAAGAAGGGGTAGTCGGTGAAGAAGAGCAGGTAGATGCCGTACGACCAGGATAACGTGTAGAAAAGCAGCTTCCAGGCACTCTCGGGCATCTTGGCAGCATCTTTCGGCTGCAAGTTGCACCACTCCCCGAAGGGCTGCAAGGAGAGAGGAGAAGCTTCGTCACACAGGGTGAAAAGACAGGTCCTGGAGAGCCCAGGCAGAGTGCACTGAATCCCCAGGAGCCCTGAGCTCTGCCTGCTGCGTGCACTACCGGGCAGGAAAAACCAGGGTCACCAACCCCGCTTTTCTGGCCTTCTTTACAGCAGAAGGTCAAAGAGAAGCAGGGAAAACACGAGGCTAGAGATCCTTCCACTCAGCCCTGGCCATGGTGGAAAGCTGCGAAAGCAGAGCCTCGTGGAGAAGGAGGAAGCTTACGGCACGTGTCCCACCATCTGGGCACCGCTCCATCACCCTTGCTCCAGGAGCGGGGCTCACCACAGCGGGCTTTTGCAGAACACGGTCAATAACTACTGAAATAAAAAACAACTCCTCTCTGCACAAGGAAACCCAGAAGAGGAAGCTGTAACGACGCTACCCTGAGCACACGGACCTTGCGGCACTGCCAGCTCCCAGGAAAGAGTCTTTCGACTGAGGAAGCAAAGGCTCTGCAGAGGCCTGAACTCACCACCACCACTGCTCCCCAGCCTGTGTGGCACAGGACCCTGCGGTGTGTGCAACCAGCGTTGGAGAGGGTCAGATCTGCAGGTAACCACAGAATCATGGCATGGTTTGGGTTGGAAGGGACCTTAAAGATCATCTAGTTCCAACCCCCTGCCATGGGCAGGGACACCTCTCACTAGACCAGGGTGCTCAGACCTGGGTCTTGAACATCTCCAGTGGTGGGGCATCTACAGCCTCCTTGAGCAACCTCTTCCAGTAACTCTCCAATGACTCAGGAGGGGCTGGGCCACCAGGTCCTCTTGCTACACACCTACTCACGCTCACCCAACTCTCCCAGCAGCTCTTCTCGCTGCCCAGCGCTGAAACGCTGCTGGTTTTTCCCCCACTGTGGTTTGCAGCACCCCTCCCACCTGCTGGGACTCGGAAACAGGAGGCAAGACCTCCCCAAATATGGTCAAAGTGAGGGAAGGGAGAACGAGCAGTTGTGCAGATTGCTCAGGCTGATCAGAACGAAACTTTCTCACCCTGAGCTCCCCACGCTCCCGAGGGTGACAAGCACGCTCACCTCCCCACAGCAGCCCGAGAGCTGGGCCACCGAGCCCAGGGACAACTTGGAAACCCCAGTAAAAGCAAAACCCCAGCATAAAACAGCCTCAGCTCTCCAGGAATGAACTGGAGCAGCTGATGCTCCCCTTCATCCCAGCCCAAGTGCCCTCAGCTCAGCCGGGGCTCGGGGCATGGATGTTTTCCATGGATGTGGCAGCTGAGCAACCCCAGGCACCATCTCTGCTTCTCATCACGAGTGCCAGAGCTCCACCAGCGCGGGCAGAGGGGAGCGGCCAGCACGGGGGGAGTGCTGCTCAAGGTCCAGCGGGAATCATCGCTGCCCGAAATGCAGATAACACCCAAAGGCTGCGAGCTCCCCCGGGGAGAGAGCAGATAAGCTCCAGATGAAAACAAAATGCCTGCAAAGTAACCGTACCCTGGCCCAGGTCAGCACTTTCTGCAGCCGCCACTCGGCTCCTCGATGCTCCGAGGCTATATTAAGGCCCCAGCTGTCCCCAGGCTGCTCTGGCTTTTAGCCCCCTCTCTGCATCACATTTTCAAAGGACTCCACTCCAAGCATTGTCCCAGCCTAAAAGTGCTTTCTTCTAAGCTCTGAATTTCCCAGCGCTGGTGCCCACCAGTCCCCGCCAAGCTCTGCCAAGCTGCCCGGCGAGAGAGGCACGGCTCCGGCCCCCGCCACGCATCTCGCATTCAGAGCACGGCCGTCCCCGTTGAGACGGAACACACTGCTGCCAAGGCCTCTTCCAACAGGAGCCACAGCAGGAAAAAGGGGAGGAAGCTTGAAGGGTGAATAAATAATGCAGAGACAGAAAGTCCTGAGCCCAGAAAGCATGAATTATTTGTGTCTCCATAGAGTGGAGCACTGAAGTAGCTCAGATACGGGGACAGCTCGCCGTGAGCTGCCGAGCCCCTGCCCTCCTCAGCTGGGGCTGCCTTTGGGATGCTGAGCTCAGCCTCAAATCCCTCTTGCAGCCTCCCTGCCCATCACCAGCCAAGTCATTTCGCTGCTTCTCTGTGCCTCAGGTCCCCACCTGCAAAGGGGGAAGGACACGACGTTTCCAGCCCAGAGCTGGTGACAAGGACCGTCACCCATCACCCACGGGGCAGGCACGTACTACTGAGCCAACCTGCATTTTGGGGACACTCAGACCCTCAGCATCAGCACAGCAAATTGTCCCCAGAAGCCTCCAGTCACGGCCTGAATCATAGAATCATTTACATTGGAAAAGACCTCTAGGATCATCAAGTCCAACCTTCGTCCAACATCTCCCTGACCTCTAGACCACATCCCGAAGCGCCACATCTACTCACTTTTTGAACACCTCCAGGGCTGGTGACTCCACCACTGCCCTGGGCAGCCTGTTCCAGCGCCTGACCACTCCTTCAGTGAAGAACTTCTTCCTAACATCCAATCTAAGCCTCCCCTGGCACAACTTGAGGCCATTGCCTCTTGTCCTGTCGTTAGTTACTTGGGAGAAGAGACCAGCACCAGCCTCACCACAACCTCCTCTTAGGCAGTTGTAGAGAGCAATGCAGTCTCCTCTCAGCCTCCTCTTCTCCAAGCTAAACAACCCCAGGTCCCTCAGGTGCTCCTCATAAGACACTGAGGAACAGCCAACTGCAGGAAGGCAGCAGCTGCCACTCCGGAGCAAAAGCAGAGCGCAGGGAAGGGTTCATCCCCCACGTCAGCTTGTGGAGCTAATGCCCAGAGAGGTTTTAGCCCTCACTGCACACATGGTTACCAACAAGTCCTGGAGAGACCCCTCATCCCCCCTCAGATAGTCACGGACACCTCAGGCTGTACCCCGAGTGCTGCAGGAATGGGAGCTGGCTCCGGAGCAGATGTAGGGAAGGATCAGAATCAGAGAATCATTTTGGTTGGAAGAGACCTTTAAGCTCATCGAGTCCAAGCGTTCCCCCAGCACTGCCAGGGCACCACTAACCCATGGCCCTCAGCACCACATCTCCACAGCTTGGAAACCCCTCCAGGGAGGGATTTAAAAGAGGAAGAGAAGGAAGAGAACCAGCATCACGCCGGGGGCACAAATTAATGTCCCTGGGGAGGCCCCACCAAAACCTGGACCACATGCATGGGGAAGCACAAGCCAAGGAGACGCCCAGGCCACGCCATGGAGGAGGCATCTGCCCTCTCCCCGGGGGTGGGAGATGCGCAAGGTGGGGGATGTCCTCCCATCACCCGGCTGCCGTTCCCATGGCAACGGTGCAGAGATGCCTGTTGCTAAGGGCGACGGGTGCTGCAGCAGGAACAGCGGATCTGGCTCCGGCTGAAAGAGCCCAGGGCTCTTGGCAAGTGATGTAATGGGGCTGCGCTTAAAGGGCAACCAGCTCTTCCTCCCTCCTCCTCCTCCTCCTCCTCGTCACCCCCACGCAAACCTTCACAGGCATCTTCTGATTCACCTGTACAATGATGGGGTGGGAGGGACGTGACTGTTCCCCCGCAGCACAGCCCGGGAGGGAAGGAGCAGAGCAGGGGGGAGAGCGAGAGCGGCTGGGAGCTGCAAGGACAGACCAAATGGAAACTGTCGCTGCCCACAGCTCTGCTGAAGTGTCAAAAAAATACTCGTAGCAAAAGGCAAACACACGCTCTCTCCCTTTTTACAGCCTCTGGCACTAAAGCAGCCAGTCCCCTTAAATCTACAACCGGCTAAAGCAGTGGGACACGAGTCCTTCCAGCAACCTGGAAGCTTCGCGGTGATGGGTTTTGAATTGAGGCTTGTTACAGAGGAATTGTGCCCACCCCACACACCCCCGACTGCCCCCATCGCCTCTGCCACCTCCCCAGCCTGGAGACGAGGGCCCGGCCAAAGCCCAGCCGTGCCGCGTCTGGCTTCTGGGCACAACGAGTTCCCCAGAGGAACACAAAGGAATGGCTGGCACGAAGCATCCTCAGCCCGGGGAACTGGCAGCTTGACATCAGCTTTTACTCAATGCAGATGATAATGATGAGCAAGCAGAGCTCCAATTCAAAACCTGGCCACGACCAACAGCTACTGCCCCTTTCGCACGGCTCCTCGCCTGTCTTCCGAGAGCTGCGATGGTGCCTTTCCATCCCGAGGGACCCTGTCCCCTCCATTCCCAGCCGCTCCCGTGCCGGCTGCCACCCCCTGCCCCATCAGAGCCTGCGGAAGGCAAGACCCAGTAAAACATCACTGTTCTCTAGACCCAAAGAAATGGGTCTGCTGGAGCCCGCAGGCCCCAGGGCAGTGGCTGTCACCCCACCAGGAGAGAGGAACGAACTGAGCACAGCGTGAAGAGCTCCAGCTCCCGCTGCTCCATCCCTGCACCAGGCAGCGAGTCGCTCAGTGCCTCGGTTTCTCTGCACGACAGCTGAGACACTGGGAAGCTGTGGAAGGCTCCAGACAACACTTCCCAGATAAATATGCCAGAAAAAGGCACTGTGACAATAGCAACAAGCCAACAGACGTTATTTCTTCCTCGGTTCCTCTGCAAGCAGCCACATTTTCCCCTAAGAGAGAAAAGCGTTAGAAGGGAGCGTCTGAAGACAAGCCAGGGTGCTGCGGGGGCTGGAGAACCTCCTCATGCCCAACTGCTGACACAGCGGCACAGGGAGAGCGGCCCCCGCTCCGGGACAGCGCAGCTTCATTCCCTGGCGTGAAGAAAAGACCCATTGTTGTGGCTTTCTCCCCTTGAGCTTCCAGGGTTTGCGCTTCAGAGCGGAGCGGGAGAAGCGGCGGTGCAGCAGAGCCTCCTCCCAGCCCTGGGCTCCATCCGTGTCCTCTGCTCTCGGCAGAGGTTCTGTTGGGTGGCCGGGTTTGGGGACAGTGATAATTCCCCCCACTCAAGTCAGTGCACTGCTGGGGCTTGGAAAAACAAGTCTTGACCGTAGTGTAGAGTGGAGAAAAGTTGCATAAATGGCTGAAAAGGACAACAGAGACCCTTACTCTCCAGCTTCCCCATCCTCCCTGGGGCTATTTGGCATCGCTCCCCTAGAAACGCTGCTTTCCAGAGCACGTTCTTCAATTCACACAACGCTTTTCCTTGCAGAGGACACTGCAACGTCCTACAAATCCCGACAGCGCCAAGACAGCAAAGCTGACTAGTGTCTGGGCCCCAAACGGAAAACATTTGCCCGCTGCAGAGGAAAGGCAGAGAGCTGTTGAGGGTGGAGGTGACACCTGATGGACCTCACCAGATTCAGAGGCAGTTTCTACACAGGATGGGTTTTGCTCACTGAGCTATGACTTAAGTCGTAGCTGACGTTGGGGACTTTAACTCCCAGCAGCAAAGACGGCTCAGGGTGGTTCAGGGCTGCAAGCGTCTGCCTGGGCTTGCCACAGCTGCTCTGGATCATCTTTGTGCGTGAATCCAGGTGTGCTCTTAGTTTTACCTACTCAAGTTCACCACTCAAGACCTGCTTGGGGAAGGAAGCTGCCAGCACGGGCTTGCTGAGCTCCAGGCGCTTCACCAGACTGTTCCCAAGCGGAGCTGCCTGCTCCTATTCCAGCCTCCGGGCTCAGCTGCCCTCCAGGACGTTCAACTAACGCAGAGGTGCTCAGGTTGCTGCTTTTTAATCAAACTCCTCGGAGCCTGGCTGCAGCTGCTCTCCACGCCAGGGACACACCAAGGACGGCGGCTTCCAGAGACCGGTGGAGCTCAGGCACTAACCATGGCAGGAGGACAGGGGCACACGCACCAAGGAGGCTGCAGGGATGGGAATACTTGCCCGGGACCAGCTTGGTCTTCATTTCTGAGGCTCCAGCTCCAGCGAGCTCATACAATCAGACGTGTTCTGAGTATCGTTTGAGTTCGTGCACTCGGAGATCAACAGGACCAAGAACAGAGACTCTCAGGCCAGACCCCAGAGAGGAAGGATACGTCCCTCAGGCCTTCGCGGGGATGCCTGTGCCCCCAGTATAGCCAACCCCAGGGGCCTTTCCCTACCTGGTAACCCACATTTGCTCAGCTAACTGGGATCTTTCCACACCAAAACAACTCCTTTCTGCCTGCACACCAAGTGAGGGCTCTGTGAAGAAGATGCAAACAGCACAAAGATTATCTTTGCTCTAAGGACGATGGGAAACCACGTCTAACACACAGGCACCAACCTAGTTGCCGTACCAGGTGGAATCCACCCTCTCAAACCCCAACCAAACCCCTCACATCACAGGCACAGCCTTTACCGCTTCGCCAACCCAACCGTGAGACCTTTTGCGACAGACATTGGAGGATAAATGCTGCTGCGGTCCCAGAAGAGAGCGAGGAGCTCACCTCAACCCCGCTGATAAAAACAGGGCCGTGCAGAGAGCACAGGAAGAGGCTCGTGGCTTCAACGCGCTTGCTCCTCAGGGGCGGTCATGGCCAGAGCTAAGTAAGGTGAACTTTATGCTCCAAGCTTCAAGGCCTTGTGGTAAGAGTCACTTCCTCCTCAGCCGCAGAGAACCCCAATCCAAGCGGCAGGATTCGTTATTCATAACGCCACGCAGGAAGGCAGCGCTCTCTGGACACCAAGGGGGTTCATTTTTATACCCGTGAGCATTTCAGTTCTTGCAGGGAACATTAAGAGCTTTGAAATGAGGAAGGATGCTCTGAACCTGTGCTGGAAAGTGAAGCCCTGGGCACAGAAGTTTCCTCGCAGGTTCTACAGGTCTTGTTTCCTCCCTGATGTGCCTCCTGAAGGACCCCCCTCCACCGCTGCCCGTACAGGGGCCGCGCGATACAAACCAATTCCCTAAATACTGCCAGAGGTTTTAGAGGGAAGCCACAACCTCCATCTCTTCCCATAGCAGAATAAAGCTTCAGATCCTTTAAAAACGTATATAAGGAGAGAGAGTTGTCTCTCCCTAGTCCTCCCCTTCCACCGCTCTGCTGGCAGGACACTGATGCTATCACAATTTCACTCTGCATCTCATCGCTATGACACATGCAGATGCAGCCACAAGAACCGGCTCCCATCAACCCCCCCTCACTCTTCTGCCGTTACAAGTGTGACCCATTTCTCCAAGGCAGCGAAACCTCGGCGCTCGTAGGAGCGGCCGAGCATCCTCCGAGGGCACTGAGAGGCCTCCATGGCATGAAGAGCTTTTTTCACGCCCTGACCACCCTTCAGGTGAGCCTTGCACAAGGAGAAACTGGAGCGCAAAGGAAATTACGTCTAATTTGTTAGGATGGGCCCAGGGTTACCTCCAGCCTCACTCAAGCCAGCGCTCCCAGGGGCTGTACGCTGCCCATCGGTAGCCACAGGCAGGTAACAGGGAGAAATTCAGCCCCACACCAAAAGGCAGCACGTTCTCCTGCCCACACGGCCCCTTCAGCAGCTTCAGATGACTCCAGAGGAACCTTGCACAAGGTCAAGATCCCGGATAAGCAAAGACAGCTCTGAACAGCAAAGAGCCACTTCGGTGGCAGGCTCGGCAGCAGATAGAGGACAACAGTAACTCCCAGTAGCCTCATTATGGGATGCAAGGCAGCCGTCTTCAATCTGTGAAACAGCCTCTGAAGGCAGCAGTTCACCCAGGGAGCAAGGCCTGTCCCACGGAGCTGCACAGGACAACACGCTCCCGTAGCTACTCCTGGGTAGCTGAGAAAAGGGTCAAGAGCCGAGGGCTCAAAATGCTGCCCCTCCATCGCTCCTGCCTTTCGGGTGCTAGCAGGGTAAGCGCAGAGCGAGGTGCACGGCATCTCTCTAGGAAAGCAGCGGGAAGAAATCCCATCGTTGGGACGGAGCCATTGGAAGCTCTCGCTTCCCTACGTGCGCTTCTCACAGCGAGAAATTAAATGGAACCATCCATCGCTCTCGGAGTCATCCTGCTCATCCGAGCTCTTAGGAAGGGTTGGGTTCTTGGGGAGGGTGCAGGGGCTGGCGGAGCCGGCCAGAGGCTGGGGGGGGTCGGATGCTCACACCCTGCATCCCCCCAAAGAAGGTCAGCCCGGCACTGCAGCACGGCGGCTCTCCCCACGCCGTCCTCCTCTCCGGGGAAGGACATTCCTCATGCAAGCCACGGATGACACGCAGAAACGTGGTCCTCTCCTTCCCCCCCTGCCGCAAGGGATAAGGCGGCCCCATGGAAGAGAACTAGCCCCCAGCCCCTCCCGGGATGCGGCTACGGGAACATGGCGGGGGTTGGGGGGAGTCCTCCCGGTGCAGAGGGATGCTCGGTCCTTCAGGATGCAGCCCGGGGAAACGTTGGGAGGGGGGGAATCTCTCATGCAACCCCCCCCAAGCATGCAGGGGGAAGGAGAAGGTGCTTGCCCGTGCAACGGGGCCCCGGGATGCGGCTCCGGGGGGAGGAGGGGAACCCTCTCGTTCAACGGGGCGCCGGGATTCGGCTCCAGGAGGGAGGAGAGGAGCCCTCCCGTGTAACGGAGCCTTCCCGTGCAACGGGGCCTCGGGAATGCGGCTCCGGGGCGGGAGGGGGGAAGGAGCGGAGCCCTCCTGTGCCCCGGGGATGCAGCCCCGGCTGAGCCCTCCCCAGCCCCGTCCCGCAGCCCCGGGCGGTCCCGGTTCCCTTCCCTCCCGTCCCCAGCATCCCGGACTGACCCGAAAGACCCTGCGGGCAGCGGCTCTGCGCAGCGCGGTCCAGCCCAGGGCGCAGAGCCCGCAGAGCAGCACCTCTCCCCAGCCCAGATGCGCGTTCTCGGCCCAGGTCCTGGTCGCCAGCTCCCAGCCGCAGTCGCCGCAGCCCCGCACCGCCTCCGCCACGCTGCCGTAGCCCCGGCGGAGCAGCTGCCCGTAGCCCGGCATAGGCTCGGGCTCCGGAGGCGGCATGGCTC
>VZZY01006846.1:70997-148351 GCA_013400335.1 Eurystomus gularis | reverse complement strand
CCCAAGAGCCGCCCCCCGGCCCGGCCCCTTTCCAGCTCTGCTCGCCCCCGGGCTTGGAGGAGCCGCCGAGCCAGGGCAGCGAAGGCTCATTAAGGTGCCCGTTAATCAGCGCGGAGAGGAGCAACGGCTCATTAGGTGCCGGTTGATCCGCGCTGAATGAAGCTGGGTCGCGGCTTCTTACGCAAAAACCGAGCCCGAACCCAACCAGGCGGCTGCTCGCTTGGATGAGGAGCTGGAGGGGCTCCAGCAGCCAGAACCGGAGACAAATACTAATATTTCAGTGTCAAGAGGTGACAGTTGATGATGGAACAGTGGAAAACCGCCAAGGTGCGGCCTCCGGGTGGCTGTGGGGGCTGGAAGTCACCCACAGCGCCTCGGCAGCGTGGTCCAAGAGCCGAGCTCTGACAGATCCCCGCGTTCAAGATGCCTGAGCAAACATCCACCCTTTAATGGGGCGTTTTCCATTTCATACGCAAAGAGAAACACGTCTCCAGATCTTTCTTTCCATACCTCTCAGCAAAAGCCTCCAAGTAGCAGAAGGTCCATCTCAAAGCTCTCCATGAGAAGCCATCAGGTGTTTCCACCCCCACCACGGCTGAACTCCGGCACCTGGGGCAGCTCAGGAGTTACGAGATTCACCTGAAAAATGCAAACCCGCCCTCCCAGCAGGTCAGCCCTGGTGAAGGACTTGACCCACCACCTCCTCCAGAAGGCAAGCAGCTTGCACACATCCATGGGGCAGGAATCTCACAGCGTTATGTGTTTAAAATTAAAAGCGATACATCCGCGGCCACGTACGGACTGTCGGAATTTGGCTCACCAGGAGAAGCACAAGTTTAAGATGAAGAGTCTCCTAAAACGCCCACCACACCTCTCATG
This sequence comes from Eurystomus gularis, assembly GCA_013400335.1. Classification (NCBI taxonomy): domain Eukaryota; kingdom Metazoa; phylum Chordata; class Aves; order Coraciiformes; family Coraciidae; genus Eurystomus; species Eurystomus gularis. The sequence continues at coordinate 147,472 of VZZY01006846.1, read as the reverse complement.
GTGAAGGTGCTGGAGCTGCGCAGGGTGCTCGGGTTCAGCTGGGGGGGGTAAGCGGAGTCTGGTTGTGTCTTAATGCACCGAAACTATCGGCTCAGTGGCAGCTGTGCCACAGGAGATGGAGAAGAACCATCGCCGCAGGCACCCGTGGAGCTGCAACTTGATGGGGAAAGAACAAGATAAAATATAGACAAGTTTTATCTAATTTAAAGTCATCCCTCTGACCACTTTGCCCTTCTGGAACCTCTTTAATTGGGCTGGGGCAGCGATAAGAAAACACAAACTCCTTCCTCAGAGGCCTGAACAACAGAGAAAACACAAACTTGTTCCTCTCTCGGAGGCCCGAACAACATGTTCCCCCCTTCTCACGCTGCCGGCGCTGGCTCCAGCTCTGCCACTTGCTTTTATTGTTTACATTTTTAAGTCAATTTATCATGGCCCATCAAGTGGGTAATGGCCGCCCCGAACACACAAGCCCCTTTCAGGTCTCCCTCAGACAGCTCCACAAAGGAAACATTCATTCAAGGCCGGCCCATGAATAAAACCCCTCGTTGAAAAATTGCTGCTCGCTAAACAAGCCAGGGAAGGAGACAATGAGCCCTTTGAGGGGGCTCGCAGGGAGGTGGGCACAAAGGAAACACCAGCGAGACATTTACCGTGGAGGATAAACCCCTCTTCTCCCCAAACCCAAAGGGGAATTCAAATCCTAGAGCTCAGGAGGTCCCAGCTGAGGTTCCACGTGGACATCTAACAATTGTCACCATCAGGCAGCAGTCCAAGGCTCCAGAAGAGCATCACCTCCTAGTGCTGGATCATGTGAGGGCAGGTTCAACCACCTGCAGAAGTGATGGTGACCAGGCCGCTTCCACACCTCCTGCAGGATCTACCTTCCTGGCTCCAGGACATCAGCTACCGCGCTTTACCAACTGAAGATTAAGGCTGAGCCTATTACAGCCGGATTATTTTTATTTTTGTAAGCCCTGGAGCCATGAGGCTTCTTCCAGAGGATGCTGAAGCTAAAGGAGAGTTGGTGAGGCTGAAAGAAGATCCAAAACTCGGGATTCATCCACGTACAAATCATAGAATCAACTTCATACTCAAAAATCAACCTTTGTACTCTTCCCCCAAGTACATCCTCAGACAGGGCTCAGCCCTGGAATTACTTGAATTCCAGAAATTAAGGGGCACGCAGATCCAGAAAAGGCTTTATTAGGAATGTTTAAGGTACAGCGTTGCATGCTCTCAACTCACGCTGTATTTTAAACAGAGTCCCAGACCTGGGGTAAGCCAGAACGTGAGCTTTTGAGCTACCAGCTCCAAGCAGCTACGTGTTACGCACAGGTTTAACGCCGGCTTCCCGGATCCGAGGCCCGGCCCCAGCGAGTTGAGCCGGTCCAAGCACAGGGGGAATTTTCCCGTGTTCCCGGAGAGGCTCGGGGAACGCCCGCCCCGTTCCCAGGGCGGCACAGAGCAGCTCCGCAGCCTCCTCCCCTCTCCTCACGCGCTGGGGGCATACTGCATGGCCAGCCGGTCAAAGTCATTCTCCTTGGAAGCAGAAACAAAAATAAAAGTGAAGAGATCTTGAACTTTACTGAAAATTTAAGAAAACCTGCATTAGGTGAAGAGAATACCGCTATCACAGCTCAGTGCTGTGAAAGGAATTCCAAGGAGCAGGATCCCCTCTAGCAATTCTCAATTTTTCTTCAATTTGTCCCATTTTCCCTTCGCTTTTACTCTCATCTTTCTTCTCCCCTCCCCAAATTCTCTCTTCCAGAAGGTTATTTCCTCTATTTAAGCACACTCTCCGATAGCAACCACCTTCTGACTCGGGTTAAGAGCCTGCATCCCAGAGCGACTTGTTCAGGACGTACCAGGTTTGGGTTCATCACCCCCTTGTCTGACACCCGGCTTCTGTTTCCCAACAGCTCTCACAAGGGCAAGAAAATCTGCTGCTAAATGATGTGACAAAGAACAAGGCCCTGTCCCCTCAGACCTGCAGGCACGTGTCCTGGTGAAGAACCCACTCAATCCATCAGACACTGGTACACATAGAATCATAGAATGGTAGAGGTTGGAAGGGACCTCTGGAGATCATGGAGTCCAACCCCCCTGCCAAGCAGGGCCAGAGGATCTAGGGCAGGTCACACAGGAACGCATCCAGACGGGGCTTGAAAGTCTCCAGAGAAGGAGACTCCACAGCCTCTCTGGGGAGCCTGTTCCAGTGCTCTGTCACCCTCACAGGCAAGAAGTTCCTCCTCATGTTGAGGTGGAACTTCCTGTGCTCTCGCTTGCATCCATTGCCCCTTGTCCTGTTGCAGGGCAGAAGTGACAAGAGGTTGCCCCTTTCTTCTTGACCCCCAGCCCTCATCTATTGATCCACATTCATTAGATCCCCTCTCAGTCTTCTCTTCTCCAGACTAAACAGCCCCAGGGCTCTCAACCTTTCCTCATCAGGCAGGTGTTCCCGTCCCCTCATCATCCTCACAGCCTCTGCTGGACTCTCTCCAGTAGATCTCTGTCCCTCCTGAACTGGGGAGCCCAGAACCACGGTCTGATCAAGTCAGTTTTGTATTTGGAAGCCATTAGTACCTTTGCCTGATACTCCTTTATGAAGGGATGGTTTTTATGCGCATCTTTCAACTGTGACAAATAGCGATTCGTGACCTGAGGGGATGAGACAGACACGTTTCAATACCGAGATGACAGGAGAAGCCAAGAGTTCAACACATCACACTTGGGTGTATTTGTTCACAGGCAGTAGAGACCTGATGTCCTCGGTGTCCTGCATGTCATCAGCCCTGGTTAAAGCCAGTAAGACCCGTCCATGCTCTGCACTTAAAAATTAGGTCTTAAATAGTGGATTCAAGAAAACAGAGAGAACAGAACACAGAACTCAAGAGGTTTCTTTCTCCACCCAGGCCTTCCTCTCATCATCTACCACATCTTTACTGCCACAAACACCGAGCCGTGAGCTCCCCACACCCCAAAACTCTTCTGTTTTGTCAATGCCTGTCCTGAGGAGAACATATAAAATGGCAAAGCCCAGGCAAAGCTGCCACGTGCACCAGGAACACACAACCCGCCCTCGGCAGCAGGAACAGGCTGATGGAACCTTCTTGCTGAGGACCATGAACCAAACCTCACCTCTGGTGGTTTGCCCAAGTGCTGCGACAGGACCACAAAGTTGATCAGGGTCTCAGGGTGGCCGCTGTCCTGAAAGGAAGAACAATCACCTCATGGATGTGACTTACCTCTGCCGTGTAACAGCAGGACAGGTCTGCAAGGACAAGTTCTGCCCAACCTACAGCTCGCTCTACTGAAAAAGGCAAAGTAAAAGGACAGGCTGGTATTAACCGCAACCACCCTTCGTGATGTTTATCAATATATTGGTGTTCCTGTGAAGTTTGACAGTGGAATTCCTCGCCGGTTTACTCTATATCCCCTCCAAGAGCAGATCTGCCTGGCAAAACTGGGAAGTACCTTGTCCAAAGCCTCCTGAAGCACTCCCTCGGCATCGTCCCACTTGCCCTGAGCCATGTAACACGCTGCCTGTCCGTTGAGGAGGAGGAGGGTGGAGGAGCATTTGTCTGCCATCTCTTGGAAGATGTAGTAGGCATCTTGTAACTTCTCACCACCCTGCGAGGGGAGGAGACCAACACCCGCAGCTTCACTACGTGTCACTAAGAAGGCTGCAAGTTCCTGACGCAGTCAAAGGACTGGGAACAAAGTTCACTTCTCGGGTTGTAAGGTACGAAACACGCAGGAACCAACGCTGGCAGCTGTTGGCATCTCCTGTACCACAGCAGATCACTGCCAGACCACACATGAAAGAAATGCAAGGCTATTAAATATTAATAATTACTTAAACGATCAAAAGATCTAGGTTACCACTCGGAAAGGGGAAAAAAAGCCACTTCAAACGAACCACTTCAGATGTTTGACGTAATAAAGGATTATGAAATGAGATTTTAATAATTAAACGCAGGGACGGACACCTGGCATTTCAAAAATTTCACCTTCAGAAAGGTTCTGCCTTCTGCAGCGGCTTCCACCAGTTAGAGGTGGGATCCCTTGTGGAAATGAAGATCTTAAGGAAAAACTGGCCACGCCAGGGCTGGGATTTCCTAATGAAGCCAAGCGAATGCTCACAAGCTCTTAACAGCGTAACAGGTTGTTGCACACACAACATTGGACTTCACTGGATTTTAGGAGACTATTTTCAAGCACCCGATTATTTGGGCTGACAGAGTTTGTTCTTGTCTGACTCACAAACACGCACCAGGACAGCCTGCTCTAAGCAGATATTTAGATTTTTTTCTTGGAGTTCAACGGCACGGTCCAGATGCCAGTAACTGCAGCTTTCCATTTTATATGATAATGTTTTGTGAATAATTAAAGCACAGTTCAGCTCCTCCCTGTGCGAGCTGAAGGCTAAGGAGCACAGATGAAAGTCTAAAAATTAACAGCCAGTGCATGAAGCCAGCTACCAATATTTGCTGCGTACTTGAAGAAAGGGGAAAAACAAAAACAAACACACAACCCCAAATCCACCCAAAAAACCCACATGCTTTTCTGAAAACATGATGTGAGAAGAGCAATGAGGAACGAGGTACACAGCAGTGTTTCTCAGGCGTGGTAGGCTGGGGATCCCCATTTAAGGTACTCACTATGGCCAGGTTCACCCAGGCAGTTGCCAGCTGAGTAAGAGTTGCATCCTCATCCTGCTCCTGCATCTTCTTCAGTTCCTTGCTGCAGAAAGACAAAACAACTTTCTGAAGGGAAACAAAATCTTGTAGTTCCCCTCTCAGCTCTTTCATCACTAAAAAACAACAGCCACAGTGAGCTGGTAACGGGGCACAAACAGTTCTTAAGGTGAAGGGTCTAGAGCAGGAGTGTGGTGAGGAGCGGCTGAGGGACCTGGGGGTGTTGAGCCTGGAGAAAAGGAGGCTCAGGGGAGACCTTCTGGCTCTGCACAACTCCCTGAAACGAGGTTGGAGCCAGGTGGGGTCGGGCTCTTCTCCCAAGGAAAAAGAGACAGGACAAGAGGAAACAGCCTCAGGTTGCACCAGAGGAGGTTGAGGTGGGACACGAGGAACAATTTCTCCCCACAAGGGCTGTGAAGGGCTGTGCCAGGCTGGGCAGGGCAGTGGTGGAGTCCCCATCCCTGGAGGGGTTTCCAAGCCGTGGAGATGTGGTGCTGAGGGCCAGGGGTTAGCGGTGCCCTGGCAGTGCTGGGGGAATGCTTGGACTCGATCTTAAAGGTCTCTTCCAAACCAAATGATTCTATGATTCCAATATTTCACTGAAACAAGCTGTGAAAGACCTCCCTGCTTTACTTCCCCACGAGAAGTCAGAAACCCAAGACTAGCAATTCTAACCACACCCTCCTGAGGTAAGACCAAACCTGGAGGTCCATCTCTTCCTTTAGCTGTATCCAGCTCTATTATCTCCCCAGCTTTTATAACTTGAGGAAAACAATGGTTTTGCAGGACTCCCACACCAACCTTCTGTCCACCTCAGGTGTTAAAGTGCTGCACCCTGGGGGAGGTTGACTTTCCAAGTCAGATAGCCTCAGATAAGTGAGGAAAACTCTCTTATCAAGACCCACCCTACTAGAGCACCATTAAGAAGCAAAGAGACACAAACCTACCGAGCCAGATCAAGCCTGTCGAGCTTCAGAAGAATCTGTATCATCATGGCCATGCTGCAATGAACGAGAACAAAGCCATTTTCACGACTGCAGCTTTTATTGCTCCCTGCACTTCAGCCGGGAGCCTGCTGCTGAGCTGAGAGAATGTGCTGGCAGCGCCCTGGGACACAGCTCTCTGCTGCAGGGAACCTCTGGAGCGAAGCAGACTCCTAGCTCCCAAGCGCTCTCTTGCTGCACGGACACAACGCTCATCTCAGGGGTTCTGAACGCTCGTGAATCGATAAACCGGGGTCTTAAGTTTCACAAGGGAACAATATGATATTGTAGGAAAAGCACTTTTTTGCCTTAGAAGGCAAACCTCAGAGGAGCTTCTCAAGGGGTTCAGGGATTTTTAGGGACAAGCCAGGCCTCAGCCATTTCCAGGGCCCTTCTCTCCAGAGAAAAGTGAGGCTTTGCTGGCATGTAGATGCCAGGGTGAGTTACACTCACCACTCCAAGCTCTCCCCTTGGTGCAGAGTACGCAGAGCCGCGTCAGGATTCTTGTCGTGGAAATAAATGGAAGCGGCCATCAGCAAGAAGGTAGTGTTGGTGATATCAACGCTTTTTGCCATTTTCTTGTCCAAATCGGCAACAATTGCATCCCTAGAAAGAGCAAGAGTGAGAATTTGGGAGTGTTTTGTTGCTAAGCAAGACAAAAACAACCTGCCCCATATTATTCCGCCTTTTCAAGATTAACAGAAAGTCACAATAAAATCACTTCTCTGAGAAATCATCCTCGTGGGAACACATCCCCTGACAGACAGGGCTTGAGCTCTAACTTATTATCAGACTTACCTTTGACTCTCATTTGAAAGATATTCTGCAAACATCCTCACTGCTTGGAGCTCAGGACTAGCATTAGCTTTAATTTCATCCAGGACAACACCATATTTTCTCTGTTGAAGGAAAATCTGTGACTTACTAATTTTTCAGAACACAGGAATTAATTAATTACTTTCTAATACCTTAATTAGAATGGAAGAAAACCGGAACAGAAAATGTCTATTTTGTCTCACATCCTACTCTACAAATGCAGCCAAATTTCAAAACCCCAAGAGGACTATTTGCCCATATCGCATTTTAAAGATGACAAAGCGCCTCTCAGAGAGGTCTCATCAGGCCATCCTGGCCGTCCACACAACACATTGCATTCACAATAGCTTTACTGTCAGGGATCATGTTATATTCCAGTGCTGAAGAAGAAATTATTACCAAACCGCACGATGCTGTATGCACAGGACTCAGATTCACAACCTCCCGGATTCCAGCCCGGCAGCCAGGTTATGCTGCTGCAAACGCAGCACTTCCAACCTCACCTGGGCGATGTAGGCTCGGAACAGGAAAACGTCCCTCTCCACTTCCTTCTCCGGATTCGACGGCTGAAGGGATGACAAGAAACACGAACCTCTCTCAGGGACCCCTACAGCCATAACCCAAGCCCGCAACAGCACACGAGGCTCCCCCAGAGAAACAACACTCCTCTACGCACACAGTCCTGGGGCCCACAGGAGGCTCCCTTCCACCTCAGTATCCCTCTGCTAAAGCAGCGGGGTGGGGAGCACCGAGGCGAGGCGGGCAGGGCCGAGGGGCGCTGGGGAGCCCCCGGCTCGCCCCTTTACACGCCGAGGCGGCTGAGGGGAGACAGGCCCCAGGGAGAGGCCCCGACCCGCGGGCCGGAGGAGAGCCCGTTCCCCCCCCCGAGACGCCCCTACCTTGACCCGCTGCGCCTCGTTGATGGCGGCCTGGTAGGCCCCGATGTAGAAGCTGTTCTTCACGTCGAAGAGCTCGTCGGCATCGCCGCCCTGGCCCGCGGAGCCCGCACCCGCCCCGGCCGCCATTTTCCCCCGTACAGACACGTCTCCGGAAGCAGCTGAGCCGCGGGGGCTGCCGGGAGCCGCAGTCTCCATGGCGACCTCCGGCGCCAGCCAATAGGCACACAAGGAGGTGGAAACGTTACTAGAGCGCCGGAAGTGGCTGCCGAGCAAGGCAAGCTGGGAGCGGGCCAGCCAATGAGGGAGCGGGGGCGGGCNGCCCCACTCCCGTGCAGGCCGCCTGCATCCCGGCCGTGTTGCAGGGTGAGTCCGCCCGGTCCCGGATCCCTGTCCCGGTCCCGGATCCCTGTCCCGAATTCCTGTCGCAGTCCCGGGTCCCTGTCGCAGTCGCAGATCCCGGTCTAGGATCTCCGTCCTGGTCCCGGATAATTGTCCTGCGTCCTTGTCCCGGATCCCCTCCCGATGCCGGGTGCTGGCCCCGGATCCCGATCCCGCGTCCCGGCCCCGGATCCCCGCCCCAATCCCAGGTCCTCGGTCCCGATCCCGGATCCCCGTGCTGATCCTGGGTCCCGGTCCCGGTGCCGGATCCTCGTCCCGTTGCCAGGTCCTGGTCCCGGGTCCCCATCCCAATCCTGGGTCGCGGTCCCGGATCCCGATCCCAGATCCTTGTTCCCAATCCCTGATCCCCGTCACAATCCTGGATCCTTGGTCCCTGTCCCAGTCCTGAGTCCCAGTCCCGGGTCCCCGTCCTAGACCTGGTTTGCATCCCAGTCCTGTTCTCAGTCTGATCCTGGGTCCTGGTTCCGATCCCAGAGTCCCAACCCTGGCTTCCAGTCTGGGTCCTGATACCAGATCCTGTCCTGATCCCAGTTCCCATCCCAGTCTTGTCCCAGTCCCCCAGTTAACGGCCGCTGACCATCCCCGTCCTTCTGCCTCCCCCGCAGGTCGTGACTGCCTGGGTTGTGCCAAGACGGGCAGCGGGAAGACGGCGGCATTTGTGCTGCCTGTGCTGCAGGTGCTCTCTGAAGATCCCTACGGCATCTTCTGCCTGGTGCTGACACCCACCAGGTACGGAGCAGCCCCGGGAGGGCCCGGACTGGGTGAGCCGGTCCCAGAAGGCCCCTCTGCTGTGGTGGCCGGCCCTGCTTCAGCTCTCTCCTCCCTGGCAGGGAGCTGGCGTACCAGATCGCCGAGCAGTTCCGTGTCCTGGGGAAGCCCCTCGGCCTGAAGGACTGCGTGGTGGTGGGCGGCCTGGGTGAGTGTCACTGCATGAGGCTCAGAGCCTCCAACCAGCCCCTCTGGCCTCGGGGTGGTTGGGTTGGGAAAGAGCAGAGTATCCAGGGATGTTCTCTTTCCACATAGTTTATTTTCCTCACGCTGAGGAGCTGTTATCCAGCGCCTGAAGCAGCGGAGGCTGGTGGGAATGAGGAGAGTGACATTTTCCAGCTCCACAGACTAGATGTAGGGTCTGTGTTTGGTTGCCCGTAACTCAGCTCTGTGGTTCTTGCTGCAGACATGGTGGCGCAGGCACTGGAGCTCTCCCGAAAACCCCACGTTGTCATCGCTACGCCCGGCAGGCTGGCAGATCACCTCCGCAGCTCCAACACTTTCAGCCTTAAAAAGCTAAAGTTCTTGGTAAGGCAGTTCTCTGGGGGGTTTTTTGTACACTTTTAAGATTTTTAAGTACATGTGCAGATGATCTCATTGATTTTGGGTTATGCTTAGGTTTTGGATGAAGCTGACCGTTTGTTGGAGCAGGGCTGTGCTGACTTCACCCCAGACCTGGAGGTGATTCTGGAGGCTGTTCCGGCGCGCAGACAAACGTTGCTGTTCAGCGCCACGCTGACCGATACGCTGAAAGAGCTGAAGAGCCTGGCCGCCAACAAACCCTTCTTCTGGGAGGCTGCGTCCGAGTAAGTCTTTGTCCAGCATTACTGAGGAGATGGAGAATCTCATTATCACAGAATCCCAGAGTGGTGGGGTTGGAAGGACCTCTGGAGATCATCTCATCCAACCCCTGCTCCAGCAGCTCACCCAGAGCAGGGGGCCCAGGATCGTGTCCAGGCACCTGTGGAATCTCTCCAGAGAAGGAGACTCCACAACCTCTCTGGGCAGCCTGGGCCAGGCTCCCACACCCTCACACCAAACAAGTTTCTCCTCCTGCTCCCATGGAACCTCCTGGGTTCCAGTTGGTGCCCGTTGCCCCTTGTCCTGGCGCTGGGCACCACTGACAAGAGTCTGGCCCCATCCTCTTGCCCCCCATGGGCCCTTGAGCTCTTGCTCAGCATTGCTCAGATCCCCTCTGAGGCTTCTCTTCTGCAGCTCAGCAGCCCCAGGGCTCTCAGCCTTTCCTGGGCACAGAGATGCTCCAGTTCCCTCAGCATCTCCGCAGCCTCCGCTGGACTCTCTCCAGTAGCTCCTTGTCTCTCTGGAACTGGGGAGCCCAGCACTGGACCCAGCATTCCAGCTGTGGCCTCACTGGGGCAGAGAAGAGGGGCAGGAGAACCTCCCTGACCTGCTGCCCACACTCTGCTGAACGCCCTCTGTTTCCTCTCTGCTGTCTTATCTCCTTGCTGTCTTCCATGTCCCTTGTGTTCCACCTTCACTTACCAAAGTTGGTGCTTTGCCTTCCCCTCCCGACAGGGTGCGGACGGTGGATGAACTGGACCAGCGCTACTTGCTCGTACCCGAAGCGCTCAAGGACGCGTATCTTGTCCACCTAATCCAGACCTTCCAGGACGAGCACGAAGACTGGTCTATTATTATCTTCACCAAAACCTGCAAGTGAGTGGTGATGCTCCTTGTGATCGCTCTTGATGTGACCTTCACATTTCTATTCGAGGTGCCAAATCCACGCTGTCCTGGGCATTAGGAAGGTGTTTGCTTCCTTAGTCTGTTCTGGAATTTGGTGGAGAAATTCCTTTTCTCGTGAGCAGTCTCGGGGGTTAGTGGGTGTGGGGTGGGTGCCCCATTCCCCGACACCTCTGTCAGGGCACTTCAGTGCATTGTGGTAACTGCAGTGTGAGGGCTTCTTGAACCCCAGCTCTCTCCTGATCCACCAGCTTTACATTTCCCGGCAATAAATAATTCTGATTATTTATTTGTTGCCTTCAAGGGACTGCCAGGTCTTGAACATGATGCTGAAGAAGTACAGCTTTCCTTCTGTCGCTCTGCATTCCATGATGAAACAGGTGAGTGATGGACCGAGCTGGGAGGTGGGTGCTTCCAGCTCTATCCCTGAGCCAGGCATCTCTCCAGGTCCTACAGCTCCCGCGGGTCACAGCGTCCCTCACACAGACTTTTCTCTTTACAGCGGCAACGATTTGCAGCTTTAGCAAAGTTCAAGTCCAGCATCTTTAAGATTCTTATTGCTACTGACGTTGCTGCCAGGTAAGGGAAAAATGTGGTCTCTCGCCAAAGGTCTTAAACCTGCTTTTTAAGCACCAAAACCACCGTGGAGATTAGGCTGGTTTTAGCAAGAGGAGAGCTTGAAATTATTACAGAATCATTGAATCTTTTTGGTTGGAAGAGACCTTTAAGCTCATGGAGTCCAAGCGTTCCCCCAGCACTGCCAGGGCACCACTAACCCCTGGCCTTCAGCACCACATCTCCACGGCTTGGAAACCCCTCCAGGGATGGGGACTCCACCACTGCCCTGCCCAGCCTGTTCCCCAGACTTGTGCTCTAGACCCTTCCCCAGCTTTGTTGCCCTTTTCTGGCCACGTTCTAGCCCCTCAATGTCCTTCATGGAGTGAGGGGTCCAAAACTGAGCCCAGGATTCAAGCGGTGACCTCCCCAGTGCACAGGGACGATCCCTGCCCTGGTCCTGCTGGCCACGCTGGTGCTGACACAAGCCAGGATGCTGGTGGCCTTCTTGGCTACCCGGGCACACACTGGCTCATCTTCAGCCAGCTATTCCCCCGTCTTTGTTAGGACAGGGTTGTTCCCATCTGTTGTAGAACATCTCTGAGCTGTGTTTTGGAGCCCACTTGCATGTGACGTGGCTCTGACCCTTTTGCTGCAGCAGCAGGGAGCTGTTCTAGCGGGAGGATGTTTCTGTGAGGCTTCGTGTGCACTCTGGGTCTGGGGGGGGAACGGCAGCTCAAGGTGCTGCTGCATTTTGTGAGAGCTGCATGAGGAGAGAGTTGGTCCTAGAATCAGCCCGAGTGAATGGCGACTCTTCATGGGAATACAGGACTCGTGGGGAAAGCCGAGTACAGGAACTTAAAATGCACATATTAAATCAGTGTTTCTCAGCTTCTCTTCTCTTTCCCTGCATTCCAGAGGTTTGGACATTCCTACAGTACAAGTTGTCATCAACTACAACACTCCCGGCCTGCCAAAAATCTACATTCACCGGGTTGGCCGGACAGCGCGTGCGGGTGAGCAGGGAACCCCTGTGCCGTGTGCTGGCTAAACCTGGGAGCCTGGCGCTGGGGCTGAGCCCTGCGTGGGCATGAGAAGACTTTCAGCAGCTGCAGCACAGACCTTTCAGTCAGCCCCAGATCCACTCGGGGCTCACGCTGGCTTGTGTCTGAGCTGTGCCAGGAGTTAACGGAACTTTTGGAGCAAATAAAGATCCCTCTGAGCACCCCGTCAGCATAACGTGCTGGGCTGGCTCTTAGGGATGGATGGAATTGGGCATGGGCTGGGCTTCATCTCCCTCTGCTTGTCGAGATTCATGTATCGCCGTGTTCTCATCCTCCAGGTCGGAAAGGAATAGCTATTACGCTGGTGACGCAGTACGACATCCACCTCGTCCATGCCATCGAGGAGGAAATCAGTAAGTAGAGCACCGTTAATGCTGCTAAAATGTGGGGTCGTGGATGTTCCTTTGCGCCTGTGGGACTTGCAGCCCTGATGTCACCACTGCAGAAGGCATGACCCAGAACATTGGTGTAAAAATGGTTTCTCTTCCCTGTGTGGCTAAGGAAAAGAGGACTTGAATCTCCCTCAGCTTTTGATGCCGCTCTTGAGCCACGCAGGAATATGTTTGTCTTCCTGCTGTTTCCACTGGAGGAGAACCAGGTGTTTAACTTTATTTGTAACCTTTTTATTAAAGCAGCCAGATTCTTCCTTACTCCCTTGCTACCGTGGATGCCGCTGTGGACCAAAACAGGTCGCTTTACATAGGTTCAGACTTTGTATTTTTTTAGGAAGTAGACCTAATAGATGTGATGTCTTGTGCTCTAGGGAATTATAGGCAGAGGGGAGGATTTAATCCTTTGTTGCAGGCTGAAGAAGTCAGTGATCAGGGCATATGACAACAATTCCACGTGTAATCAGTGGAATTAGATTGAGATTTTTACTAGCTGAGCATCTGCCCCTGGATTTTGTAACCAACCGTGGTCTGTGAACGTCTCGCCCTGATCTAGAACTGAAGCTGCCGGAGTTCTCCGTGGAGGAGCAGTTTGTGCTCAACATCCTCACCCAAGTGAACGTCACCAGGAGGCAATGTGAAATAGTGAGTGCGCAAACCTGGAGCGCCTTTCTTCAGAGGACGGGAGATCAGGGTGTAACCGGGAGATTCACTGTGGTCTAACGTGCGGCTCGGGATACGCAGAGCACAGAAATTTGATTTTTTTGTTCGTTTTTCTAGTGGAAGCCCTTGGGGGGGTGTGTGTGGAGGGTTGTTTTAGTTACCTTCCTTGGGTTTGCTCTGTTATTGCATGGTTTTTGCAGCATTTTTATGTCGAGGCTGGTACTCTGGGGGGAAGGTCTGCAGGCTGCCCGATGTGTGCACGCTGCCGAGGCTCTGCTGACCCTTCAGAGCCATCCTGCTGCTCTCCGCGTCGGGCTCGGTCCCTGACTGCCCTTTTTGCTTTGACAGGAACTGGAGGGAATGGATTTTGATGAGAAGAAAGAAATAAATAAGCGGAAACAAATGATCCTTGAAGGGAAGGTGAGAGTTGCTGCTGTATAAACTACTTTGATCAGTAGCTGGGATAATGTGGAATAATTTTCAATGTGGAAAATGAGAGTTCCTCCCGCGCTGCTGTGGCCTGTCTGCCTCGCTCCCCTTTGGGCGGTGAGGTTTTCTCTTAAAGGGTGACTGATTTTGGAGTAATGTCTGATTTCTGCAGCCTGCTTAGTCACGGGCTAGAAAGCAGTGTGGGCATCTCGGAAAGGGGAAGGGGCTGGCGCAGTCCCGGGGCATGTCACTCGTGTCCTGGCCTTTGCCCTTGCAGGATCCAGACCTAGAGGCAAAGAGGAAGGCTGAACTAGCCAAGATCAAGAAGAAAAACAAGCAATGCCGTGAGAAGGTCCAGCAGACACTGCAGAAGCAAAAGCAAGTGCAGCTGAAGAGGAAACTGCAGAAGAAGGTGGAGCGGCGGAAAAAACTGCAGGCTAAGGAGGAGAAATAACATCCCTTGGCCTGACTCGCTTGGCTTGGGCTGCCCCGACATTGCTGCTGCTTTGGGAATGCTGGGATCTAACGTGTTTTAATGTGGACGCTTCTGACCTAAAATCAGTGTTGGAGAGTGTGGGGAAGGTGGGCGAGGGGAGAAGGGACACTCTGATAAACCATGCCCGTTACCTTTCCCTCCTGCTGGATCAGCCTCCTGGAAGAATGTCTTTCAAGAGCATGTTTCCTTCCCCTTCCTCCAGCAAGGGAGAAGCCAGACCTAAAGTCCTGGTGACGTGAAGGGAAATAAAGCTCCTCTCCCTGTCCCCCCTTCATTCAGACGTTGCTCTTTCCCTTTCAAGGGCTGGCGCTTGCCACTCACACTTGTTTATATCAACAGATTCTCCCCTGAGCCAGAGTCTAAAAATACCGTGACGAAATGAGCTCAGCCCTTATCTGTGCCAGAGTTTTCTGAGAGGAAAATTCCTGGATGGCGGGGGGAGGTTGTATTGTGTGGCTGGTCCTGGGGTCTTCCTGGGCTAATTCTGCTCTGTACGTTTAGGTGATACTCCAGCCTGCGATTGTCCACCTTGGTTCCAACTCCAGCCCTGGGCTGCTCTCCATAGGGACTGTGGTTTGGAGACCAGGGCTGCTGGGGGCTCTTCCCAGGTGATCAGTCAGTTCAAAGACCCGTTTCTGGCACAGAAGAGCCCCAGGAGTAGGGGTGTACCAAGAGTAGCTGATGTGTACCAAGAGTAACCAGAGTGGCTCGTATCTGGGTCTGCTCTGTAGGTTTCTGGGTCCCCCTGTGTAGATTTAAATCCCTTGGGACAGGCTGGGCTGGAGGGGGCTGAGCCCTAACAAACTGTTCTGTTTCCCTATGGAGACAACTTAAAATCCCAGCGTAGCCCAGGCCAGTGGCCAGCTCTGAAGTCAGGTTTGATCCTCAGTGCCTTCCTTAAAGTTCAGAGGTTTCTATGACTTGAGGCTGGAGATCTGTTCTCTCTGTCCTCTGGCTCACAAAAATGGTTTCTACGGTCAGTGCCCAAATAAATATTTATTGCAACAAGTGACTGGGTGTTTGACCTTCTCCAGCACAGGGGGGAGTTGTGGGATCTTAGGGATGGGGAGCAGTATTTGTGTGGGCAAACAGCTTGGAGATAAAACCGGTTTTATTTCAAGAAATGAGCTGGATAAAGGTTGAGCCTCTTGTGGGTGTTCCATCCCTCAGTCCCTTCATGCAGCCCACGCCCAGCTCCTTTCCCAGGAACACAGGTCCCTCAGGGAAGCTTCTGCAGCAGGGCAGGGCCTCCTGGTGCCTTCAGGCCATGCAGGAGAGTAGCACTGAGGTGGCCTTGGGAGGTGCGGTTCCATCCAGCTGCCTGGAGCCAGGCGAGGTGGGTGTGGGATTTTGAGATCATAGAATCATGGACTGGTTTGGGTTGAAGGGACATTTCAAGCTCCTCTAGTCCAACCCCCCTGCAGGGAGCAGGGACATCTGCAACTACAGCAGGTTACTCAGAGCCCCGGCCAACCTCACCTGCAATGGTGCCAGGGATGGGGCAGCCACCACCTCTCTGGGCAACCTGGGCCAGGCTCTCACCACCCTCAGCACCAACAATTTCTTCATTCTCTCTAGTCTACATCTCCCTCTTTTAGTTTACACCCACCACCCCTTGTTCTGTCCCAACAGGCCCTGCTCAAAAGTCTGTTCCCATCTTTCTGACAGGCCCCTTGAAGCCCTAAAAGGCCACCAGAAGGTCTCCCTGGAGCCTTCTCTTCTCCAGGCTGAACAAGCCCAACTCTCCCAGCCTGGCCTCCCAGCAGAGGGCTTCCACCCTCCCATCATTGCTGGGGCCTCCTCTGGCCCCGCTCCACCAGGTCCATGTCTCTGCTGTGCTGAGGACTCCAGAGCTGCCCCAGCACTGCAGGGGGGGTCTCCCCAGAGCAGAGACGCCTGAACACCCTCCTTCCTTTGTGCTCTTGGGTGCCCTCCAGGAAGGGGAGCGCAGTGGGCAGCCAGCCTGGAGCACAGCTCGCTGTCACCGCAGCAGCAAGGTTTGTACCCAGCCGGCTGCTTTCTGAATACTAAATGCTCCTCAGCCTCGTGCATGCTCATTTGTGGAGCAAGCCTGTACATTAAAAAGCCGTTCTCCGTGGGACAGGCTGCTCCTGCCTTCCTGGGGAGGGAGCTGAGCCTGCCTTGAAGTGTCACTTGTTCCCCTTCCTTTAGCAGACACCCTTTAACCTGCTGTCTGAAGTCTCTTTCCTTCAGCGTGGTGGGGGGGTTTCTGCATCTCCTTCCACGTGTGGCACGTGGGGGTTTGATCAAGGCTCTTGTCTTGAAGCTTTATTCAAAATTCCTTTTAATGCATCTCTGTTCTTTCTCGAGCAGCCTTCTCTGCGAGGGGAGGACACGTGCTGGAACCAAGAGCTCTCTGTAGCGCTGACGAGATGTCTTGCTCAGATAATCAGTTTGTGGAGTGGCTGAGCAGGAAAAGAGGCTGCTGCGCTAGCCGGGGTGTAGAAAGACGCCTTCGATTCCCAGATGAGGAATTTGCATCTCGCCCAGGGCGACAGGACTTGGGGT
The DNA here is from genome assembly GCA_013400335.1 of Eurystomus gularis. Classification (NCBI taxonomy): domain Eukaryota; kingdom Metazoa; phylum Chordata; class Aves; order Coraciiformes; family Coraciidae; genus Eurystomus; species Eurystomus gularis. Next base: position 131,078 of record VZZY01006846.1, on the reverse strand, counting down.
GACGTTTCTGTACTGCTGTCGGCACTGCCCCCGGCTAGGCTATGCCATGCTGGCGTTCCTAAACATTGGGATCCCCACGGAATATGAGGCTTTCCTTCTCGTCACAGCCTGGGTTTTGTTTCGGCTCCTGGGCGGCTCTGCTGCCAGTCCCCCAGACCTGCCCCAGCGCGGCTGCCTCGCTGCGCCCATCACCTCTCACCCTGTGCCTTCACAGGCTCCGCTCTCTCCCCGCTCCAGCCCAAGCTCTCCAGCTCTGGGGTGGAGTTCCCTGGCTGCATTGCCATGGAAACGTCTCCATTCAGCATCTCAGATCGCTGCCTCTTCCCTCATCTGGACCCTGTGTGAGGGCTGAACATGGGGGCTGTGAGAGGACAGTCCTGCATCCCCACCAGCACTCCTCACCCTCCTGTCTCCTCTTCTTGGTGTGAAGCCATCACCACACCCTCCTCATCCTCTGGGTGTGAAGCCATCACCCAGCCCTGCTCTGAGGGGCTCCAGGAGCACATGCTCCTTCACCTCTCACCTTGCCAGGCAATTCTGTCCAGCCTTACGTTGGTTTGTGTGTTTGAGGAAATATTTGTGTGTTCCTGGAACATTTCCCCTCATCTCTGCCCCTTAGGGAAGAATAAACATCTCTGAGGAGCACCTCCCAGAGAAGGGAGAGGCTGAGACCAGCAGTACTTGATAAATCCTCACAGAATCATTTAGGTTGGAAAAGACCTCTAGGATCCTCTAGTCCAACCTTTGTCCAACACCTCCCTAACCCCTAGACCATGTCTTGAAGCTCCACATCCACCCGTTTTTTGGACACAGGCAGTTCTGCTGAGCAAGGAGAAGTGGCAGTGAGGACTTGGGGGGGGGGAGGGGGGGGGTTCCAGCCACAATAACCAGTAGATGGCACTTGGTGTGCTCTGGACACCTCAGTGCTGGCTCTGGTCCTGGTTCAGAAGGAAGCACAGCACAGGGCTTCACGGCTGGGCAGCTGGGTGTTAAAGATTCACCTTGAGAAAGCAGGGAGGTGGTGGGGGGACAGGGCTGCCTGTCCCCAAGCCTTGAGATCCTCCTGGGTCAGCGTCTCAAGCCTTTGCTTGTGGGGCAGGACCAATCCTGAACCCTGCAATGCTCCATCCTGGTTACGGCTCTTCTGTTCCAGGGCTCTCCTCCCAGCTCTGCGGTTTCTTTGTCAAATCTTCACCTTCCCTGCTGCACCTTAGAGCTCTTCCCTGCCAGTTTTTGAGGATTCAACTCCTTGTCCACAGCACAGGGCTTGGCTGCAGCCGCCCAGACGTGTCTGCGCTCCGGCTCCGACACGCTTGACCCTGTAACTCCCCTGGTTCCTCCCTGCCAGCATCAGGACTCCGAAGATGGGATGGAGGGAAGGAATACCTGGAATTTTTTTTTTTTCTTCTAAGAAAACCTCCCGCTGGCTGTTGAATTCATTCATCGCCGCCCTGCAGCAGCTCTGTCTCCTGGGAACGCATCCCTGCATGACTTGCTTTGGATTCCTGTCACCTCTGGGAGGGAGAGCAGTTGTCAAGGAGCAGAAGACTCCACTCCCACCTCGCACAGAGCAGTGGTGGGCTCACCACTAGCCTGTTGCAGCAGCTCATCCCCAGCCCTTTATCTCTGCCCAGGACTTCCCAGGGTCATTCTCGAATGGCCAAGCCCAAACATCACAAGCTGTGGCCGCAGCTCGTGCCACCCACGTCTGGGCTCAGACACAGGTTTTATCTACACGAAACAAGGTCTGGGCATTAACATCTCCAGCCAGCCAGGCCAGAACGAAACGGTTTGTGTCTGTTGCGTGCTGGGATGTGAAACCCCGTCAGCCCAGCAGCGGGGGAAACAGAAGGCAGAGACGACGCCCAGCATCCTCTCTCGCTTGTTCTACCACACCTTGGGAAAAATTAGCTAGTGACAGGGTGATGTTCTCTCCGGGGCACACAGTGGCACCCGTGTGCAGGCCGCAGGACGGGGTGCGCACAAACGGGTGATGGTTCACGTTTGGGGCAGCTTATGGCAGTGCCAGGGAGCTACAAAGGGGACAAATGGCCTGGAACAGCTGGTGCTGCAGCCTGCAGAGCCCTTCCCTGCACGCTGTGAGGATAGAGAGCGTGCCGTGGGGATGGAGAGGATGCCATGGGGATAGGCGATGCCGTGGGGATGGAGCCGATGCTGTGGGGATGGAGGCGATGCCGTGGGGATGGAGGCGATGCCAGCCTCCCTCCCCTTTCACCTCGCAGCTTCCCCCAGCTGCAGCTGACAGCAGCATCCAAGGAAATGGAATATTTGGTATCTTCAATTCCCCCTTCCCAGCCTTGCGCTCATGGGGAGCCGAGGGGCTGCAAACGGTGCCTCAGCGCTGAGCTGACCGGAGCGTGCAAGCACTGCTCCCGTGGATCTACCTGTTGCTGGAGCTGCCACGTCTCTCAAGTCTGTAGCATTGCTTGCTCTTAGCACAAGTCTCATTTCCAGCGTTATTCCAGCTGCTGCTTTTGTGGCAGAGTGGAGGGAGGCTGATGGAGGAGGCAGGACCTTGTGCAGAGACGATTAGAGCCGTAGCTCCTGTTCCTTTCCCTCGGAGCAGAAACTGCCTTTATACACCCCAATCTAATAAAGAAAATAATTACAAATTACTCTGGGAGAGGGAATGGCGAACCTCACTGGATCTGGGGGGGGGTTTATTATTGTGTTCATGGAGGTTTTCCAAAGCACACAGTTAATTGCCTCCCATGGCGCGCGTGGAAATTGTCTTGCAGCTGGGGGTGTCGTGCTCACCGTCCCCTTCGCCTGTGCCATCAAGTGTAAACAGACCCTTTCTGCACTAAAAATAACCCGTCCTCTGCGGAACACAGCAGCTGATCCCTGCAGCCTAGATGCAGGAGCTCAAAAGGGTTTAGGTCACCTATTTTTCATTAATGGTGCTATTTAATTACCAATTCCCCCGAGCCGGATCCTTTCGGAGATGCGAAACAAAGCGCCCGGTTGCTTTCTCTCCGTCAGCGTGTCCTCACAAAAGTCCAGCTATCAAAGACAATCTGTTCAGTAACTTTGATGGGAGGCTGCGTAACAACACCACACGCGTTACTGGGGGGCTCTGCGGTGGCTGTTGGGGAAGAGAAAGGTTTTTACTGCTTGTTTAAAAGCACTCAACGGATTTAGGGTATTAAGCAGTCTGGCCTGTGCTAACCTCTCCTTCTTCTGCCTCTCCAGGCACCTTATAGATGTTAGTAAATAAGTCTAACAGTTCTTCAGGGAGGGTGATTATCTGCTTTGTGGAGGAGGAGGAGGAGGAGGAATCAAAGCCTGGAGAGGTAAGGAGCGAGTCTGCAGAGCAAGCCAGTGGCAGAGCTGGTGGTGGTCGGCCAGACCAGCTCTGGGTCTGGACTGGATCTGGATTCCTCTTCAGCTTGGGAGGCTTCCATTGGCATCTGTCAGATGGTGTTTGCATTAGACACATCCTTTCTCTGAGGCTCTATTATTGGCATGTCCTGTCACAGCAAAGCTTCATTTCCTCCTCGCTAAGCTGGTCAAAAAGACCCGTGTCTTGGGTCGGGATTCAGAGCAGAGCATCACACCTCGCTGCTGCTCATCAGGAGGGGAAGGCTGCAGGGTTTTTTACTTTGCTCATCCTCATCTCCTATGTGAGCCATCTTCTCCATACTCCCTTTATTAATGCTCTGTCTAGGTTTTCTATGAATAATTAAGATCCTAATTTGCCAAAGGAATGAGGCGTCTCAAGGTACCTGCAATCAGAAGCATTTCTCCTCCAGCAAGGAAGCCACCGTTCCTTGGCTGCTGGCAGGAACTGGGAGACAGAAGCAAACATAAAATTCAGTGTTGTGGCTCAGCGCTGGCTTCCATGACACAAAATTTGCTCCTTTTGAAGCAAGAGAAGCATGAACGGGGCAGAGGCGAGGGCTGGGAAGGGCCTGGTGGGGATGTGTTAGAGCATGGCTCTTCTGAAACACAACTGGAGCCCTTCCCACGTGCTCAGCAGAGTGGGGCAGATGGAATTGAGACTTTGCTGCCATACAGGAAAGTTGTCTCATTGCTAACTGCAGATTTAGGGCATTTGTGGAAATAGCTGGTGTGACAAATGGGGTGTCATTAGTTTAGAAGAGGGGAAGACTGCAACGGAAAGTGCCTCCCAGAACCATCCATCACTCTGCCCTGCGATGACTCCACAAAAGACTTCTAACAAACGCCGAGCGCAGGACGGATCTCATCAAAAAGCCACTATTTAGATCATTCTGGCAAGGAAAAAAGAATTGCAACCAGCACCCGTGGGGAAGAGCATAAAGAATGAGGCCTCTGCTCCGGGTTCCTGACAATGGAGGAGCACAGCCAGGCCTGGGACAGAGCCATGCACAGCACACGTGTGAAGAGCTGCTGGCCTCAAGGGATGTCCTGAGCAGGGAAACAGCACCTAGCATCCTGTGAGGATAAGCAGCAGCCTACAACTTGTGCTTTTTCATAGCATCGGGGTTATTTTTTTCCATGGCATTTTTAAACAGAGTCCGGCCCCAGCTGACTTTCAGCCATGATGTGTGGAACAAGGAGAGCTTCCTACAGGAGGTCACTGGAAGATTAGCTGCAGATTCCTTGTATTAGTGACTTGTTGCATGACTTGTAGACCTTCTTGCATGACTCGTAGACCTTGCAAGACTCGTAGACCTTCCCGCACGACTCGTAGACCTTCTTGCACAACTTGTAGACCTTCCTGCACTCAACCCAGATTGTCCATGGGTCAGTTGGCTTTGCTGTAGGTCTGCATGGAGCTCTCCAGTGATTCTGGGTTGTGCTTTGAGGATCTAAAATGCGTAACAGTGTTAAGCGTTGGGTCTCACGCTCCACAGCTGCCTGAGGGAGGTCACAGCAGGCCCTGGGGCCAGTGGCAGGCAGCACAGTGCTCCATGAAGCTGCTGGAGCTGCTGTCACCACGCTGCAGCTTGCGTCTGCCTCTCCCCCACGCCAAGGGAGTCCTGCTGGGATGTGCAGCAGCTTGACTCAGGTCCTCCCTCCTGCTTCTGGGGCACGGTCTGAGCGTGGCTCCCTCGGGAGAGGTGACTCACCCGGGCGCGGCACCCACGGGTCTGCTCAACCCCATCCCTGAGCAACGACACAGACACCGGCCAGGACACTGGGCTACGAAATGGTCACTGCCCAAATTTAAGGATCCATACCCAGCTCCACCTCCTGGGTCGCAGCCAGAAGAGACATGGAGAACATAAGAAACTTTTGCTCGACTTTCTTTCTCCCGTACTCCCAAATCCTCCCCTCCTCCTTCCATGAACAGCGATGGAGACGCAAACCAAACACACCTTTCTGGGAGCTGATCTCTATTTCAAAAGAAGGCTGCTCCTGTGGGAATAAAATATCAACACTGGCATGGGGTGGTAAACAAGTCCCTAGAAATTTCTGTCACCCAAGTTACTTCTTTCCCTTCTTAAATACTCTGAAACAAATACTACGACAGCAGCTCCAGCCCCAGACAGTTGTGAGAACACTTCACGCAGAAAAAAACCCATAAAGTAAAACCAGCAAAACGCCAGCCCCATAACAGAAAAGCCTTTCCCTGGCTATGCAGGTCTGGAAATCTTGATGTTCTCTCCTCATCCCTGGGAAAGGGAAGGGCTTTGCCTAGACACAACCCAGCGCAGCCACCAGCCCTTCGCTCCAGCAGCCTGCCAAGGTCCCAGACCAGCTCCTGCCCTGACTCGCAGGCAGTGCGTGGAAGCCGTGGGCTCCTCTTGTGGTCATCAGGTTCCTCTTGTGATCACCAGGTTCCTCCCGTGGTCACCGGGTGAGGAGGAGGCGAGGCAGGTCCCGAGGAGCCGTGGAACCCTCTGGAGCTCCGGCTGCACAGCGGGCAGGACTCGGCGGCCGGCGCTTGCCAAGTACCAGGGTTTCTGCAGACCCACAAAACATTCCCAGGCTTGCTGCTGTCTTTGCCTAACTTAGAGCGGCAAAGAGGAACAAAAAACCCAACAACTAAAACAACATCAGAAGCCAAATCCATCATCACCACTCCTGTACAGTTACTAACTACTTCTACACGGACGCTGCTCCGTCATTCAGCACGGGGCTAAGCATGCTCCTAGGAAACTACGGGGAGGGGGACACAACTTCTCAGGTTTCTGTGGTGCCTCCCTCAAGCCTTGCTCAAGTCCTATCACTACAAAACACTGACGATAGCTCACACCCTTGCCACAGGCCCCGCAGGGCACCGGTCCCGGCATGCTCCAAACGCCTCCTGTTCTCCTTTCATCTGGCCAAGCCCGGCAAGCTGGGACCCATCCTCTTCACCAGGGATACTGCTCGGCTGCCGCGGAGCAGGACACCTCTGTGGACTGCTTCCCAATAACAAAAAGAAATCAAGAGCAACTGCGATTTGCTCCATTTAATGTCAATTAACTGCAGCCCTCCGAGGCCAGGACCGCTGCCAACCCAGCCGTGTGGTGGCCATCCCCTCGGGGATGTCCCATTTCTCAAACGCCTCTTTCCCAGCCAAGCCTCTACTCTTCTCAGCTTAAAGTTTTAACAAATCATCAAATCCCACTGTGTTGAACTAGTAAGAGCTTGAAAACCTGCTTTTTTTTTTTCCCCACCCTCTGGAGGATGTGATTGAACAACGGGGAGGAGACATGGGCAGGCACGGACCCTTCTCTGCCGTGGAGACTCTGCAACCTTTGAAGCTCCCAACAGTGATCCCAACTGGATCTTGTTAGAAAGACACGACGTAGTCAGGGCTGGGGAAGAGGAAAAGGAGCAACGCTTGTCCTTGGTGTGCTAGAACTTCTCCTCCCTCCCTAGGTGGGGAAACAGGCAGCTTATTTGCAAAAGGCAAGTGGTTTCCTAAAAAACTACTGAAAAAAACCCCCAGAAAGGCTGCTCAGCCCCTTCCCCTAGAAAACAGTAAAAAGGTTGGAGACACAGTGTGGCAGCGGCAGGGCTGGGAAGGCAGCATGGGGACAGCTGCTGTCTCTGGACCGTGCCACAGCCAGGGCAGGGTCCAGAGAGGTCTGGCTGGGACTTGAGATGCTCCCTGGGGAGGGTTCAGGAGCTCCGGTCCCCGCTGCTCTCTGTCTGGGTGTTCAGCGGGCAGTACGTGGCTGCGGCTGGTCTCCACACTGTCCAGGCAGCTGCTGGTATGTTGGTGTATCCCGCCCGAACAGACCTCGGGGCTGTTCTGTGGCCATAATTGCTGTCAGTGACCAGTCCCAGCTTGGGCTCCCCTCCTCCGGAGGTGTCTCCTCTGAGTGTGCTGTTGCTCAGTTGCTCTCCACCAGCTTGGCTAATCCCTGCCGGATCTCACTGAGCTCAAATATCTTCACATCCATTATCTCTGCCACCTTGGTGACCTCATTCTGGATCTTCTCCCTCTCGGCTAGGGTCTCCGCCAGCGTCTGCTCAGCCAAGTGAAGGCGTCGCTCCAGCTCTGCGTTGCGTGCCTCCAGCTCCTGCCGAAGGACACAAGCACAGTGAGGTGGCTGCCCCAGCACCGATACAGGCTGCTCACAGCCCACCACCCTTATCTCCACCAAACAGCCCTGTGCGAGCAGTGCCAAGCCACCCACACCCAGCCAGCCCAGGTCTCCATCAGTTCATTCACTGAGGGATCTTCAGGTCTTGAGCCACAGCACCCCAGCACGTATATGCATGTGAGCATGTGTTCCCCAAACCCAGGCAGCTGCCCACAGCTTGCAAAGGTGTGTAATGCAGATCTCCTCACATGCCCATCACCTCCAGGTCTGGTATTATCTGATGTTTGGAGATACGATATTCCTTAGAGTAGACAGAGGCAAGAAGTTGTTGCTGCTGAGGGTGGTGAGAGCCTGGCCCAGGTTGCCCAGAGAGGTGGTTGCTGCCCCATCCCTGGCACCATTGCAGGTGAGGTTGGCCGGGGCTCTGAGAAACCTGCTCTAGTTACAGATGTCCCTGCTCCCTGCAGGGGGTTGGACCAGATGAGCTCGAAAGGTCCCTTCAACTCAAACCAATCTGCAATTTTATTATTCTGATTATTTTGCCACGAAAGTCAGCGCCGGTGTACAGGGCTGAGCCGCACGGTCAGCAGCTCGGAGGTAAGCACAGGCAGGCAGTGCCCCCAGAGACTGCACAACAGACCGTGCTTCCATCTGCGTCCTCGCCCTGAGGTGCGGAGCAGCTTGTGTCCCTCCTGCCAGCCAGCCTGAGTCAGAGCTCGGCTCCCCAGCCAGGCCTGGCCAGCCAGCAAGCTAAGCAGGACCTGAGAGGATGGAGGATGGCAGGACATCCTGGGTTCTGCTCCAGTCCTACGTCAGAGGCTACTGCAAGCGCTCGAGGAGAGTATGTGAAGGTTTGCTGTTGCCTGCTGATTGTGTCCCTTGTCCTGTCTCTGAGGGACACAGGGAGGGTGGAAGGAGGTAGAGACCTAGGCAAGGACCTGTTCCCATCATCCAGGACAGGCATGGCAGCTCTGCAGCATTCACTCTTAGGCTCAAAGAAGAAATGGGGATGGATCATTCTACTCTGAGTGCAGAGATGTCCCAGATCTGCCATCCTTACCTGCAGCTTCTGCAGTGTCTCCTCACGCTCGCCCTCTGCTTCCCATCGGCTACACTTCTGGCTCTTCAGCATCTGGATCTCCTAAAACACAAGGAGGAAGAGCATCATGTCAGACCCGCTCCTGTCCCAGTGTGGCCAGCTCCCACCACACACCCCAGCCAGGGTCCCTTCCCTCACTCCAAGGATCACACAACCACATGCAGCTCCAAATTTTCCTACCTCTCTTTCTAACCTTCTACTTCTGCTGTACCTCCCTGTAAGCCGTTAGTCCCCAGTCAAGATGACTGGCTGAGTGCCAGCAAGGCTCGGTGGTCTCTGCACTCTGCTGCATCCTTGCAGATCAGACCCCAGGTTCTTGAGGCCAGGGTCTCCACTCAGATGCTGGGTGGAAGGCTCTGCACACCATTGCCTTGCCCCAGCATTTATCCTCTAGCCTGCGCAGGCCTGGGGAGGGGGCAGAGACCTCTTCTCACTAAGGATCAGGAACCCCAAAACATCTCCCTTCTTCAGTCCTCACTTTGTGCCTCCAGCCCTAAGGCTCCATCCACCCGCTCTGCTGAAGTGCAGCCACCAGAGCCTGCAGATACATCCATCAGAGAGATTCTCTCCACATCTCCCCTCCTTCACAGCCTCTGTAATTAAAACCCTGCTTTAAATCATTCATTTAAACGCAGTGGAAGCGAGAAGCAATCACTGCACTAGAGGCCAAGCGCAGCTGCAGAGGGAGGGGAAGGGGTAAGATGGAACCTTGTGTTAGAATGTGGCTGAGACGCTCCACTTGAGGCTAGTGATGTAGGAAAGCCCCAGCCCTTGACTCCCTGGGGAGGAAGCCCACAGAGGGGCTGCTCACCAAGGCTCCCGCCTGGCACAGGCAGCACGAGGGGCCCTCTGATCTCTGGAATGATGGACGGGGTGCTGGTGATTGACAGGTGTGGTGGGTTAACCTTGGCTGAGTGCCAGGTACCCACCAAGCCACTCTATCACCTCCCCTTTCCTTCCCCGCTCCCTCCTCAGCAGAGCAAAAAGAAAGGGGAGGAATATAAGATGAGAAAACAAAAAGCAGTTTAATAATAATAATAGAAGCAAAGCCAAGCAAATCCGCGCGCGGAAGCAAAGCAAACAAAGTTTTATTCTCTACTTCCCATCAGCAGGCGATGTTTGGCCACTTCCTGGGAAGCAGGGCTCCAAGACGCGTAGCGGTTGCTCTGGAGGACAACGGCACGGCCCCCCTCTCCTCCCCCTTCCCCCTAGCTTTATAGCTGAGCTGACGTCATATGGTATGGAATATCCCTTTGGTCAGTTTGGGTCAGCTGTCCTGGTTGTGTCCCCTCCCAAGATCTTGCCCACCCCATCCCACTGGAGGGGTGAATGCTGGGATCCTTGCTCAGCAGTAGTCACAACACAGATATGTTATCAGTACCCTTCTAGCTCCCAGCACAAAACAGACCCAGCTCAGCCAGACCCACTACAACAGGCCACCCCACTTTAGGCTTTGCTCTACTCCGTGGGGTATTACCTCGTCTTTGGCCTTGATGAGCAGTTCCAGCTCCTCCAGGGTTTGGCTCAGCTCTTCCTTGTTGTTCTCGCTGGAGGAATCATGAGCACCCTGGGACTCCAGCTCTGCTACCTACATGGAAGCAAGACAAGGAGGAGCGCTCAGAGATACGGGAGTGTCCCAACATCTTATCACCCACAGCCATTCTCTGTCATGTTTTGGCTTCCTTGCAAACCCAACCGGGCTCACAATAGGGCAGCAGCTCCCACCTGGGGGCCGTTGGAGGAAAAAATTATCTCCTACTCTGCCTGGATCACACACAGAAACACACTGTGGTGAAGCCTGGGCTAGAGACTCTGTCTCTGCTTTCTCCTGCAGCCTTGCTCATCCAGCAAAGCCTGACTGGTGGACATCAAGCACGTAAGCCGACAACTCAAAGCGATGGCGAGATCCAGCCCCATTTACATCGCTGGGCAGAGACTGCCGAGGGCAAGGGAGTTACTGCAGCTCAGGCACAGCAGAGCAGGAGGAAGGGTTTTCCCAAGTGTACTCCCCCATCCTGAAACACTCAGCCCAGTGGCTTTGATTATTCATGAAGAGGATTCATTTTTAAAAGCTCAACCCAAGGTCTGCAGCTACTGCTGGGGCCCAAGCTCTCCCAGGGCCTGCAGCTCCACTCACGGGTACATCAACAGGGGCTCATCCCTCACATCAACAGCGCCTGGACCCTGGGGTGACACTTTCTTCCCATGAGAAGGGGCAGCAGGACAACACTGGCTGGACTGGGCCTCTGCTAAAGTCCATGGTGGTTGGGAGTTGTGCAGCTCATGGGGTCATGGTCAGAATCAGCTCTGGTCTCAAAATGCTCTATGTTTAGGGACTATGATCTAGATGTCGGGTTTGGGCCCCTCACTCCCAGAAGGACATTGAGGGGCTGGAGCGTGGCCACAGAAGGGCAACAAAGCTGGGGAAGGGTCTAGAGCAGGAGTGTGGTGAGGACCAGCTGAGGGACCTGGGGGGGTTGAGCCTGGAGAAAAGGAGGCTCAGGGGAGACCTTCTGGCTCTCCACAACTCCCTGAAAGGAGGTTGGAGCCAGGTGGGGTTGGGCTCTTCTCCCAAGGAACAAGAGACAGGACATGGGGAAAAGGCCTCAGGTTGCACCAGAGGAGGCTGAGGTTGGACATGAGGGACAATTTCTTCCCCCATAAGTGTTGCGAAGGGCTGTGCAGGGCAGTGGTGGAGTCCCCATCCCTGGAGGGGTTTCCAAGCCATGGAGATGTGGTGCTGAGGGCCAGGGGTTAGTGCTGCCCTGGCAGTGCTGGGGGAACAGATGGTCTCCATGAGCTTAAAGGTCTCTTGCAACCCAAACCATTCTATGATCCTATTCACTGAGGTACAGTTTCTCCTGTGATTCTGCGAGGACCCCGGTGGTTGCCCTTCACCCAAGCTCCCGGGATCCTCACTCCTAGGTCCCAGCTGCGAGAACAGCCACCAAAGAGCCGAGTACGCACAGAGCAGTTGCAGGGACACGGCAGCATGATCCAGCCAAGCCCCAAACCCACACAGGTTCATAGGCACAACCAAGATCTCTGCTGTACCCGGGGCACGTTCCTGCTGCAGAGGAGAAAATTGCTTCTGAGCAGCTCTTTCACCGTGACCCCAGCACCAAGGATTAGCAGCGGGCACAGCGAGTCCTGGGGGATGGCTTTTTTCCGCCCAGCCTGGCCACACCGCAGCCGTTAACGGCTCTAAATCCCCGCTGGCTTTTGAATGAGCCAGCTAGAAGTGAGATGGCTTTATGCTGCCTTCTCCAGGGCTCCGGAGTCCCTTCCCGGCCAAACCCCAACGGCCCTAAAACCCTTTCCCGAGTGCTCTGCAGCTCTTCCCTCCGACCAGCCCAGCCGTGTGACTGTCGCTCTTCTGCCCCGATGCACACAGGCCTCCTTCGCTTGATCTGTGACCTCTCTGAGATGACGTAGGTCAAAAGATCCTATTATTCCACCCCAACAAGGGCTTGTTTGTACCGCGCCACCCGGGTTTCATCATGTTGCAGCTTGGATTCGAGCTAATTATAGCAGATAGAGCCTTCATCCTTCCTGTCAGCAGCCAGAAGACCGCCCCAGTGCCCGGCTCGGGGGGGCACGAGCCTCACTCAGTATTGCTGGTAGCTGAAAATCCAAAGGGAAGCTGGTATTTTTTGACCCTGGGCTCTGGTTTCCTCCCTTTATCCACAGGGACTCAGCACACTCCCAACGTGCTCTGTAGAAAACAGGAGCTCTTGTGGGAGCTCCCCAGTTACACGGCCTTGTTCCTTCACACGTTTTCCCTGCCAGGCTCGTGCAGCATCCTGGATTTCCATCCCATCTCCTGCTGACACCCGTGGATGGGAGAATGGGGTCAAGGGCACAGTCTGGCTCTGGGATGGGGCTTCCTCTAACCTGCTCTGCAAAGGCCCTCCTGCGCTCACCCGCTGCCGCAGCGTTTCCGTCTCCTCCTGGTAAGCAGCCAGCTGCTTCTTCCACTGGTCCACGTTGGCGTTGGCTTCATGGAGAGCAGCCACGAGCTTGTTGTTGTTGTCCTGGAGGCTGAAGAACTCAGCTTCCCACTGGACCTCGCTCACCGAACTGTGGGAGAGAACAGAGGGAGTGTGCAGGAGAGCGTAAGAGTCCCAGCATGAAGGTTTCTTTGCCAGTGCTAACGTGTGCTGAAGCCATGCTCTTGGAAGGGCTGGGCAGCTCCCTGCTTTCTATTTGGCTTTCCTATCCCTTCCCAAATTTAAACGCTTCTTCCAGCCCTGGGTCTGCCTCTCTTCCTTTATCCCTGGATAATATTTGACCTTGAGGCCACGTGCGCTCACTTGAAACCGTGAAACCACGGGGAGATACGGCTACTGTAAAGGACCTCTGCAATGTGGGACTGTGAATCCATGTAAAAAGAAATTACTAGGTCTGAGTTTAGGTCCCCTACTAGGGAGAAGGTAGCAAAGGACACCTGCTTTTGATTTTAAAATATTCCAAGTGTCCAGCTGGGAGCTCAGCAGGGCAGAATCCAGCCCAGAGCCTTCTGAAGAGACAAAGAGCGGAAGCAGTGGGAACTTTGCTGGAATCACCAGGGGAATTAACACAAATGCAGCTCTGGGCCAGCTGGAAAAGTGTGAACATCTTCTGGTATCACGATCTGCAGAGAACTGGCATCAGCTCACCTCTGCTGCGAGCACAAAGCACCCTCCTTCCCACGCTGCCTGGACAGCGGATTTCACCTCCAGGCTGGAATAACTTTCTACTGGGGAAGAAGGGAAATTGGTACCATGGACGGTGTGAGCAGCAGCGGACACGGGGCATTACTCAGCTAGCTGGAGAAGTAGTGTTGAGGGTGACAGGGACATGGAGCAAACCCTGCCAGAACAGACAGCTTAGGAGTCAGGAGCAGAGAGTGCTTGTGGCAGCCTCACCCTTCTGAGAGCATCTTCTTCAGCCGCTCCTTCTCTGTTGTTATCTCAACATCAGCACTTTGGCTCCGGAATAGTTTATCTTCTCCTGGCCCATTGGAGCTGATGATGGGGCTGGGAAGTACCTGGAGGATGAGGAAGAGGTGGTTAGCACGCTGCAGTGGCCACAAGGTCTCTGCACGCTCATTCCCAGCCCAGGTTCAGGGGCTCTCAGTCCTAACCCCGAGGTAGGGCTGTGCTCGTCTGCATGACAAGGGGTGGCCAAGATCTTCACGTGTGGCTCAGCAGCACCAGTCATGGCACAGCGATGACTTTGGAAGCTATGTGGACACAGGGCTCTCTCCTGGATAGGGAGGTTGGTGCTCCGCTCTTCCAGCGGCTGCCCTGCTGCCACATCCTCCCCTTCCCAGTCCCCATGCCACGCTGGCAACCCGATCCCAGTGCCACCCTCACAGCTTGAGCTTGTGAGCTCACAGCTTGCACACATCAGATATTCCTCCCTCCCAACTGGAGGTACTGAATTCTCTGGCCCTTGACAAATGCCACCGATGTTACAGCTGTAACCGGAGCCCGGCGGCCGTGCACAACGCTCGAGCTGCTCAGGCTGGCTCTGCTCAGGGCTTTGCTGAATTCTTCATAGGATTTTCTTGCTGGTTCTCAGAGCAAAGACTTAATAAATTCTAAGCACAGACCTGCCAGGCCACCTGGGTTCAGCTGCTAGTCCAGCTTCTGTACCCTGAGTTAAGACACCAGGTGCCACCAGGATGGTGTTTCTCCAGCTCAAGGGAGGGAAACACAGGACAAGAGGAAACAGCCTCAGGTTGCACCAGGGGAGGTTGAGGTTGGACACAAGGAACAATTTCTTGGTGGGAAGGGCTGTGAAGGGCTGTGCCAGGCTGGGCAGGGCAGTGGTGGAGTCCCCATCCCTGGAGGGGTTTCCAAGCTGTGGAGATGTGGTGCTGAGGGCCAGGGGTTAGTGGTGTCCTGGCAGTGCTGGGGGAACAGATGGACTCCATGAGCTTAAAGGTCTCGTCCAACCAAAACAATTCAAAGATTCTGAACTCCTGGTATTGCTCAGATGACCATGGCACCCACTTTCCAAAGGTGTGGGAGAAGAAACTCTCAGCCCCTGCACCAGACTATACCCTTCTCTGGGGCTCCATGTTTCTGCGTACAGCAGAGATAGCAGAGACAAACACTTCGTTCTCCCAGGCTGGCGGAGCTGACAGTGGAGCAGGGATGAATATGGAGAACCAAAGCCCACTTCACATTCTCCAACCCCTCCAGAAGCCCCTGTCTGCACAATCTCCTCTCACAGCAGGGAAGCAGCTTGGCACTGACAGGGCAAACCGAGCTATAAAAAGACTCTCTGAGCAACGAGTCTCTGGGATCCTAAGCTGGGGGCTGAGGCCAGGTGGCTGGCGAGCCTGCTGGGGTTCAGAGGTAGCCCTCAAACGCCTGTGGTAAGGACAGTCACCTGCCTTCGGAGTCGGCTGACACCTATAAATAGAGCCAGACAGGGCCAGGAGAGGGACTGAACACCAGCTTCATGTAGCCTTCCAGAGCGTGACTGAGAAGTGAGACCTGGACACAGGAGCCTGCCTCGTCTTTACCACGAGCTGGGGAAACTGAGGCAGGGAAGGGGCAGAACTTTTGAGCGTGCTGAGCCCTTGTGAGTCCAACTGAAACTAAGAATGGTTGAAGATGCTCCACACCGTTATCTTACGTCATCTGTAGTGGCATACCTTGGGATGAGGATGCTAAATGGGATGGAGATTGGCCTAAAAGGTACTAGAGGACAGAAGAGAGCTGCTATCCTGGGATTTCCCCAGCCCTGAAAATGTGAAGCCTAAGTAAACTAATGCAGATGCAGGAAATGAGGGAGCCCTGATTTAATTTCAAGAGACAGATCTGCTCTCCGCTCACTTGCAAACAGAAACACAATCAATTATTCAAGGATGAAGCTCATGTTTGAAGCTCCACTAATGCAGAGACCGTGAATCAGCAGCGGGACAGTGGGAGAAGGGAAGCTGAGCCCAGGCAGAGTGGGGAACACAGGAAAGCAGGACAAGATCTGCCTGTCCAGAGGGCAGGGGACACTGTTGTGTCACTGCCAGCATGCCGTCCCACTCTCCCACTGGGAAATGAGGCAGGACAAGTGGGAAGAGCAAGCGTGGGGTCATGCTGTGGCAGTTCCAGCGCTGCTGAGTCAGGTAAGAAGAACAAACAGAGCCTTAGGCCACTTCCCTGATCTGTGTTTAACCCTCACCTTCTGACCCCCCCATCCCTTCTGTTGCAAGTTGCCACGGCAGCAGAGGGGAGATGAACACGTCCTGTTGCAGCACCTGAAGAGTCCTGCCTGGTGTAAACAGGACAAGAGGGAGCATTTCTACTCCCAGCCTCCACCTCCCGGCCAGGGGAGCTCGGAGATGGAGGCTGCAGCTGGCCACGAATCTCTGTCTTGGGTAATTATTACTGACCAGAGATTTTAACCCAAAACTTTAGTCGTTCTACGAATGCTCTACTCCCTTCTTCATCTGCCACCCATGAGGATGGGGCTTAGAGTTTGCAGGAACCAAAAGCTGGGCAGATCTCCCTTGTCTTTGCACCGCACGTGACATTTCCAGTCTCTGCAGAGCCACCACCTCCACCTCCCCCTCTTTTCCCTGCAGGCCAAAGTATTGTTCACACTCCCTCCTCCTCCTCTGCTTCCACTCCATCTGTACTCAACCCAGAGAACGCAGCGTCCTCCATCCTCCAGCTCCTGTCCCATTGCCAGGAGCTCTGGGAAATGCAGAGTCACCTCTGGAGCGAACTATTTGGGGAGAGCAACTTCACCATCAGCACTGAACGACTCCACCACAGGAAAAAGCAGAGCAGAGCTCTCCAGAGCTTATCCTCTCCCCTCCATCCCACTGCTGCTGGAGTTGGTTTAGTTACACAGGGAGAAAAGCAACGATTGCAAGCGCGACGTGTGTGGGAACGATCGGAGATGGGCTTAAGCTTTCTGGCTTGGTCTCCTGGGGAGAAGAAAGTGGAGTGACTGGTTGTCATGTATGTGGTTCTACCTATCCCAAGGGGGCTGTGATTTCTGCTCTCATAGTGCAGCTTCTCTTCCACAGTGGAAATATGGCAGAAACAGAAGGAGGAGGCCAGGACTCCTCAGTCACCAGCTCTAGGAAATCACTTTGAATTTCCACAGACCCCTATGGACAGCACCATCACCTATCAGAGACACTTGGAGAAGAAGCTCCTAAAGCCCCAAAAGAGGAAGAAATGCCACGTGTCTTCCTCCCCACGATCTTTAAACCAAGTGACATGCACTCTGGCATGCTACTTGCCTCTTATTGTTGCACTGAGCCCAGGGAGAGCCAGCAGCTCTAAAGAAAAAAAATGAAGAAACACACAAACCCACCAAACCAAAAAATCCCAACCACCACAATGACGAA
This sequence comes from Eurystomus gularis, assembly GCA_013400335.1. Classification (NCBI taxonomy): domain Eukaryota; kingdom Metazoa; phylum Chordata; class Aves; order Coraciiformes; family Coraciidae; genus Eurystomus; species Eurystomus gularis. The sequence goes on along the minus strand of VZZY01006846.1, from coordinate 114,139 downwards.
ACCCAACATCTCCAGCACGGCTTTATGAGACATTGAACGGTTTGGGGATTTAACTGGCAAAGAGTGTGAACCTTCCCAGGAGCTCCACTTCAGCGCTCGTTAGTTAATCTACTTCATGTGTTTCAGTGGAGCGACCTGAGGGTCAGCAAAAGGTGGAGCTCCAACCTCAGCATCTGGCAAGAAAGCCTCAAGAGAAAGGGATGAAAGCAAGGAGCTCCTGGAGGAGATCAGCACCGTGGCCATCTTCCCCAGCTGCCATCGCTCTGCAGCGAGCTCCCCTCACGCCTCCTGAGCATTACCTGGTGAGACGTGATGCTCAGGGCAGGGTTGGTCAGCTCGGTTTTATCCTGGGACTTCTCCCTCGCCAAACGAGCGGCTTCTTTCACCTCCTGGAACTTCTCTGCAAACTAGAGGAGGGTGGAAAAGTCACTCTGGTGCTACGCTGGAATGAACTAGAATTGATGCCTGCATTTACTCCTTCCTTGGCAACTTCTTTCAGCATGCTTTTTAATTTCTCTTCAGCTAGCAGTGAAACCCAGGGAACAGCCCGTTCCTGCCCCTGCCCTGGGCACTCAGGGCCGTGCCGTTAGCTACAGAGCAATGCCAGAAGTTGAGCCTGAAGCCCTAATTCAGTTTGTGATGCTCAAAACACTCTGCAAACTTTATTTAAAGCTCTTCCTAACATCCCTGCATTTTACACCAGATTTTAGTGCAGCGGGAAGAGCATTACATCAGATTCCTACAATCTTTTCTCCAGAGGCTGATCTTTAGGGTTCCAGGGACATTCCCCTGCTAGCTCCTGCAGCATTACCTGCGAGAGATGTTGCTCCGAAGCAAAGCCCAGCCCATACACGGTGTTGGCTCGGCTGTCTGCCCACTGTCCAAATTTCTGGGACGTCTTTGTGAAGGTCATGTTGGGGGTAATGGTGCTGTTGATGATTGCCTGTGGAGAGAGAAAAGAGAGTTAGAGAAAACTCCAGCCCGTTGTCCTGGGGTGCTGGTGTGGGATTGATCCCTGTAATCCCTGGGTACTCTAGGAACTAGGAGTAGAAAAGTCTGGCTTTTAATCTATCAAACAACAGATCAGGCTTTTGGTGATCAAAAGCCTTCTAGTCCGGCCGCAGGACACAAATAAATCTCAATCATCTTGTCTACTGACAAAGAAAAACACAAACCCTCAGTATCATCAGCTTCCTCCACGGCTGGAAAAGATAAGAGACAAGATGAGTGTCTCTGGGGACTTGACAATTTTCTGATGCTCTCCATTTTCATGGCAAGTAAGAAGAAGAAAAAAAAAGGCTTAAACAGCAGTCAGGACCAGCTGTTACGAAACACTCCTTGCTGGTTAAGGTAGCAACAAAATAAATTGCCTGGGAAGATTGCAGAACCTCTGCCACCGGAGGTCTGCAGGAACAAGTCAAGAAAATGCCCATCGAGAACAGTTCTGGGTGAGTTTATCGTGTTTTGTGGAAGTGACTGGAGAGCCAACCACGGAGACCCCCTGAGCCCCTCTCTGCGATTTCACTAGAGCTCAGGGCTTGGTTCTAGCACAGGATAAAGGCTCTCAGAAAAAGCTCATGTTTTGCATGCGGGGGGGTGAGGAGAGAGCGGGGCGGGGACACGTGGCACCAGACACACATTTAGGGCACATTTGTCACCAGCGCAGCCTCCACTGCCCAACTCCAAACACACCTGAGCATAGAGGCAGCGTTTTACCCCCAGACCCTGCAGTGCAGATGCTGAAGGTGCCCACGCTGAGAACCGACCAACTTGGCACCAAAACCATCCACACCAGAACAGGCTCTGGCTGGAGAAAAACCTGCTGCCAAGCCACGTGATGCTGTCAGGAAATGCCCCCTACCTTGGTGCCCCCCACGCTGATGATCCGGTACACGTTGCGCGTGGCATCGTAGAAGTAGGAGACGGTCAAAGCGTGCTTGCTGGCGGGGATCCAGTTGCGTTTGGTGGCGGGGTCGATCTGGAACACGTGGGCCCTGGTGCTGAAGATTGGCTGCTCCCTGCGAGAGAAACGAACCGGGCGGTCAGGGCGGAGGGGAAGCTGAGCAACGGGGGAAGTACATCGAGTTCCTGGTGCTTGTGTGGCACAGGCCCCACCAGCAGCACTTCTGCTATCCGCCTCCTCCCCGGGGATCTGAGACACGAGGTGCTGAGCGCTGAAGCCCCAAGGATGCGGCACCTCAAGCTGCAGCCCTTCGCCGAGCCTCTGTGCAGGGAGCAGCAGCTCCTCGCTGTCTGGGCTTGCATCATCTAGTGTCCCTTCTGATCAGGGGAGTCATGACCCAGGTTCTCCATCGTTCCCGTGAGTTGCTCTTCCAAGAGCTCTGGGTTTCTCTGTGCTCTCCTCAGGAGCCTCCACATCCTTGGCAGTCTTCTAAAGCCTGTTTTAGAAGGTGGGGGACCACTGGCTGATGCTCCTGCAAAGCAAAAGCCCATGGCTGTTGACACCTCCTATTTGCCCACCATCCAGGCAGCGTGATGACAGCAGCTTTCACCACACACGAGCGACCTTGGTCTATGAAAACACCCTTGGTACAATAACAAAGCTACCAAAGGTGTACAACTACATGTACCGGTTTTTACCTTCCTCTAGAGCTTCTCTGTCCTCCTCTGCAGTCTTCAGACACTTCCAAAGCCCACAGCCTGGTCATTCCAGCAATAACAGACTGTGCCCTCAGGTTAGTAGATCTCACACCCATGTTCACGCAAGGATGGGCACAAAACTTGCAAGAAGAAATGCAAATAGGACATCACAATCTCATGTTTGGGGCACACGGTCCTACACAACACAGCCAATGTGGCAGAGTTACGCTAATGATTAGGGGTTATCTTATCTTTAGCCTGACTTGAAGCTTTCTTCGCAATCCCCCAGCCCTTTAGTGGTTAACCAAACTTTGAGCACTTTGACTTTCATGGCAAATTCGCCAGGTGTACAATTTCTCTGCTTGCTGTGTTATTTGTCCTTCAAAAGGTATCTCCAGGCTGGAGGTCTAGGGGGATGGATGGATGGATGGGTGGATGGATGGATGGTGTGTTTGAGATCTGAGCATGAAAAGCACCTTCCCCTCAGCACAGCTCTTCCTTCCTTGACTCACGCTTGGGAAGCACATCCTGCAGCGAGAGGTCACACCAGAGGATCAAAAGCGAGTCACTTAACAATGAATTAAAGGAAGCACTTCACCAAGACAACGTGCAGCTGCTGCAAGAAAGCACGGAACGAAGCACTGCCCGGATTTTGTAACCAGTAATATCTGAGCTGAACGAAGGAGCTGGATCTCAGGCACCAGGATGTAACTCGAGGGTTTCGGGAGGCAGGAAGGAATGTTTCCATGAGACAACAGTCCAGGTGCACCAGGGTGCAGGGGCTTTGCTTGGCTTTGGTTAAACCCAAGGCACTGGCCACTGCCACACTCCTTACCCAAACCTCCTGAAGCCTGGTGTGATGAACATCCCCCTGTGACAGCTGCAGACAAGGCACGGTCACAATCCTGCCACAGGCGAGCTCCCAGAATCCAGACATTTCAACTTCCACCCCATTCCAAGTCGTCACAGCTGCAACAAGCAGACCTTCCCATCAATCCAAAGCCAACTGTACCCGCTGCTTCCTGAACCCATCACCGAAACTTAGCAAGGGAATTAAATGCTCCCTCCCACCTCCCAGTGTCAAGCCTGTTCCCAGGTCCAGCCCCGACTCAGACCTCTCAGGTTGCACCAGGCTCTGGACCACTCCTGTCCTGGCATCCTCTCTGCCTGGTTTTATTCATCCGTAGTCCATTTTTGGAATCGGATTCACATTTTCCAGGCTCCGCTAAGAGATGCTAAATTTTACGCGGATCATGGGTTATTCTCTGAGACCCTGTATCCACGGAATAGGGAAAAACAAATAGTTTTGCACCTCAACCCCCAAGTCCTGGGCTAGGGTCAGAAAGAAGAGGGGAAGGACGTTACCTAGCTGTTGCCATTTGTTAGTAAGGGTAAGACAGACTAGAGGCCAGGGGAATTAGCACATGTCTCTCCAGCAGCTTCCTTCTGAGGTCTCCCAGCTGGACCGAGCCTCCTTTTTGGCCTTGCCTCCACAGCGATTCCTTTCCTAGTGATGGAGAAGTCATCTGTTATTTATCACCCAGAGCGCTCGGCCAGGCGGCGTTGAGGGGCTTCGCTCGTCCCAAACTCACAAAGCTTGTAATTGGTGATGATTTCTCATCACGGAACAAGTTTTTCTTCCCTGTCACGGGAGATAATTGGGTGAGCCGTGTCACTGGAGTAAATCCCTTTGGCAGCAGGCTGTTGGGAGCAGAGCCTGGAAGGCTCTGGTGTTGCCAGTCATGCGCACGTGATGCCGGCTGCACGACAGAAACCCCTCCTGAGCCACCACAGCTATTCCTGTGCTCGCTATTCAGCGGCGAGGTCGGCACGCAGAGTCACTGGAAACCCTCCTGCTGACCGCAGCAGGTTTTGGGCCAAGCCAACAGCCCCCTGCCATGCACCTCTCCAACATTCCTGGAGATAATCCTTCCCAGCATCTGGGAATGCAGCCACCGTGTGCTCCCCAGGATCCCAGGCCCCGGCAGCGAGGAGCTCTGCGGCTCCCTGTGCTGCCTGCCCGTGAGTGATGGAGAACTGCGCTCTTCACTTGCTTTGTAAAGTAAGTCTTGCCAGTAAATGGTCCCCACCCTGCTCTCCACACCATCGGTGGAGATTGAGTATCTCAAAAAGGGAGCAAAAGGGTAAATCTCCCAGGCTCTTTGCTACGTCTGCCTTCAAGCCAGTCAACCTGGAGTGTCACAGAGTGGTAGGGGTTGGAAGGGACCTCTGAAGATCATCTAGTCCAACCCCCTGCTAGAGCAGATCACACAAGGACACGTCCAGAGAGGTTTTAAATGTCTCCAGGGACAGTGATTTCACAACCTCTCTCATATCTGGAAAACCCCTCCTAATACCCGGAAAACTCCTCTGCCTTCCAACTGATCAAGCCAGGAGAGGCTCAGGAGGCCACTCCGATGTCAGCTGTCCTGTAGTAACAGTCCCTAACCACAGAAGCCAGCAATTCATTCCTTCTGAGCACCAGGAGCGGAAAACACAATGCCCCTGGGAGGCTGGCCAGAGAGAAGACTGTCTCCACAGGGGTTAGCTCCTGCTTCTTGCGCTCTTGCCCCTGGGCACCCATGCTCTCAGGTACAGGGAAATACGCCCCACGGATGGTGCTGACGGCGAAGGGAGCTCTCCCTTCTGTGCCTTCACACAGTCACTGCTGTCTCACACTCCTCACACATTTGTTCGTGCCTTATGGTCTCCCCTGTAGCCGCAGATCTTCATGCTGTCGGTGAGAGGTCTGACCCTCCCAGCTCGGCACAGCAGACCCCGAGGAGACCTGCTGCTGCCAGTGACCCCAGATGTGCCTTGCTTCCAACAGGGACCAACCTGGCAGCAACAGCAGCCGGGCTCGCCAGCAACTCCACCTGCCTGGTGCCAAGGAGGGAGCTCCCGTACCCACCTCCCTCCTGGGGAAGCAAAACACACAGCATCCCTGAAGCTGCCTTCCACATCTCCCCTTTCCTCACTGCAAACAGCTGCTGCCAACTGGGATGTCCCCAGTAAGGGTGACTGGGGATGTGGGAGGAAAGAAGGAAGGAGGAAAGAAGGAAGGAGGAAAGAAGGAAGGAGGAAAGAAGGAAGGAGGAAAGAAGGAAGGAGGAAAGAAGGAAGGAGGAAAGAAGGAAGGAGGAAAGAAGGAAGGAGGAAAGTTGGGTTTTGTTTGTTTGTTTCCAATCCAGCAAATGAAACAATTTGTCTCCAGCCCATACAAGAATTTCCTTGTTGAGGAGGCCGGCTAGCCTGGAAACCTGCCCATCGGCACTCGCTTGGCTGACAAGGTTAAAGTGAACGCTACGGAACAAAAGCTCTCCTCGAATCTAAGTGATGGAACACAACAAAGGTCCAGAAAGAGCAGGCAGGGATGTGACCCGAGAGGGCAGGAGCGCAGAGAGTCTGTGGGTCTAGGGGCACATCTCCAGGGAGCCGCAAACGGGTCAGTAAATGGAAGATGTCTCTCCCTCACCCTTTCTGGACTCCTTTAGCAGCAGAGAACCACGGCAGGGTTGGGCAGAGCCCAGCGGGTTGGTGAGGTGGGGACACGGGCAGGACTACAGGGCACTGCTCAATGTGCCAAGGGCAGTTCAGAGCAGGTGCCGAGAGCCAGCTCCGAGATGCACCAGTGCAGGAATGTCTGAGGAGCACCCAGCTGCATCCAGCTTGCTTCTGGCCAAGCTGCTGACCTCTTGTTTCCAAAAACACTACAAAGCGTTTAAAAATAGTCATGAAAGCGCCCAGAATTCAAACTGTGGTGTTCTCCCTCCCGCTACAGCCTTCTCTTCCCCTGTGTTTTAAGTTGTAGGCTGGGTACACCACGCATCCCTAAATGCTGACATTTCTTTTCCTGCTCCCAGCTGGGAGTCCCCACAACAATACAGACATGGCAGCAAAAAGGACATGTGTAAATAAAACCACTTACATCCCCCCCAGGGCTGTCCTTCGCAGATAATTAAGAAAAACCAAAGCAAATGACTGAAAGGACAAAGATCTGGCTGAGACTCAGACACCATCAGCAAGTGCCTGATGGCAACTGGAAAGGATCCAGGTCTCGGTGCTGCCAGCATTTGTTCCCAGCCCAGGGGGGAAGGGAAAAATTCAATATCCCAGTCCTGCTGATAGCTGAAAAATGACCTGCCCCCCCACGACTGCTCCCCGATGCTCCAGCAGCAGGCTTCCAGCTAGCAGGGAAAACCAAAGAGCCAAAAAAGTGCAGAGAAGATCTAACTGCTCCTGCTCTTCCTCATGTGTTCTTAATGTCGGCAGAGCCCTGGCTCCACGACGCAGCCTGAGCAAAGACCCAACTGCCTCCTCTTGTGGCTTCTCCCTACAGAGAAGCTGGAGGAAGGTCATGGGGTGTTTGGGGAGGACATGTGGACATGGGGTATGGATCAATTGTTTCCAATTTGCTCACTGACTGGAGTCTCTGACTCAGTGGTCATTAAGATGACGTGTAAAAGTGCACGCTAGTCTCATTTCCACCTTGGTTCTTATATTATCCCCCTCTCTACAGCATCCAAATTGATTTCTTAATGAATAGCTGCTTATTCCGCCATTGCCAGGAGAGCAAATCGTTATTTGTCCTCTTAATTTATGGTCTCAGCAGAGTAGCAATGGACTGAGCAGGCCAAAGGGACCAAGTTCGCTCAGGCTGGATGAGAGACCTTGTTGGGTCAGGACACATGGACGCGCTGCCAAGGCTCTGGAGGAGCCGCGGGCCCTGCAAGCTCTGCCCCATGCCAAGAAGGTACAGATGGCACCAGCGCCACGTCCCACCTAGCAGGGTAAGAGCGGGCAGACCTGGTGCCAAAGAGCGGAGACTAAAACCAGCGCTGCCCTCTCTGTTCTGTGCAGTCTGAACACGCAGGGCACTGGATGCATGGACTGTCCTCGAGTGCCCTGCCTGGATGTGGGCTCTACCCTCCTCTTCACAGGCATGTGGGGCTCTTCCTAAGTGAGATCTTCTAAAATAACCCAGTGCTGCCACAGAGAGAACTGCACAGAAAGGGAGATCACAGAATTGCGATGGTTGGAAAAGACCTTTAAGATCATCAAGTCCAACCATTAATACTGATGAGCCCCATCCTGGAGACTTCTGTTTAGGAGACAGCACCAGGGACCAGTGCCAGGATCATCCCGTGAGGCACCTACAACGTGTGGGATCATACGGATGGGTGCATACACAGGATCCCAGGATCCCAGGCCCACCACACCATAGGAGGACAACATCCAAGTGAAGCGGAGCTGCTGCCACCAGGCTTTTGGGAGCTCAGCTGCAGAGCCCATCTCGCACTGAGGGCTCCCCACAAATATCTACCTACCCTTTGAGCAAGCCACCCTCTGCTAGGTGTGTCTTTAACAGGGGGATTGCACAGTCCTCCCTCTAATCCTCGCTAGAGAAACACTCTCAAACTTGCAGACGAGTCTAATAGTGGAACACAAGTAAAAAGGCGATGAGAGTTTTGGTTTGAGGCCCAGGAGTCACAGACAGAGCTGGGAACAGGACTTGCTCCCCGCTGCACCCTCCTGCCATGAGGTAATGGCACACAAGCCTATCCAGAAACAGATCCCGTTTTCAGGAACAGCCCAGGTTAGAGGCAGGGACAGTTCACCTTTGAACAACCTGTTCTGCAAAACATTTGCCTTGATGTCCACGTTTCAACAGCACCACGGCAGCTCCAGGGTGTCCCACCGCGTGCTCGCCGCCTTCTCTCTTCACCCCACCCCAACTTCAGCCCCTTTTTGGGGTCTTAGCACCTGGGAAAAACTGTGTTTTATTGCTTTTACTTTTTCCAAGGCATTTCTAACACAAAGAGCACCTCTTTGGGAAAATCCTGTCTGACGGTTACAGGCTCATCTCATCTCTCCAGCAGGTTCCTAAAGCCAAGGGCAAGTGCTAAAGCACAGCCCTCCTGCCAGACCTCTTTGAAAGGGAGAGAGAGGAAGAAATCAGGTTTTTATCGTTAGCTTTAGATCTTCCATCACATCCAGCGATGTCATTGCTCAATAGCTTCTCCACTGCTGGGAGGGGTCTCCTCCTGACAGCACAGCTGCGCTTGACTTACGCTTTGTCCTTGCTCTTCTCCGATTTGCTGTGCAATCTGGAAGATTTTTTTCCCCACTGAGATGTTTTTTTTTTTTGTTCTCGGTAATTCTCACCTCAGTCCTGTCTGCCTGCCTGTGACATGTCCATTTAGTGAAGTGAATTACTGATCGCATCCCGCTCACCTGCCCCCACCCTCTGCCGCAGGACCAGCGAGAAGAAACCTCGCTTGCCGTGGAGGGAGAAGCTTTTAGAGTCACCCTTCCCCACGTTCATATTAACGTCTCTGTCCTGCTTTCAGTTCCAAAGCGAAGCATGAGACAAAAGAGCAGGATTCAAGCCTCGGCACAAGTACCGAGTTTTAAGAGATTTGGGTGGGTGAGTCCGAGTTCGAAGCACCCCAGGGACACGAGCGGTGAACGGCTCCGAGGTGTAGGATAAAGCCACTGAAGGCAGCAGCTGGAATGCGCTGGGGATGTTGAGCTTGGTCCTCGTTAACTGCCTGTGCCTTGGTGCTCCTGGAGGGGGTTCAGTCAAGGGCACCTCCAGAAAGTCCATGTGCCGCTCCCCAGCCTGCACCTCCTCTCACTCACTGCGGCTTCTCTTTGCAGAGATATTCATTTACTTGTCAGAGAAAGGAGCCTCTCTGCACTTGGACGCAGAGAGGATAATCACTTTAAACACTTTGCTCTGCATCCAGGCAGGCTGTGGTCCCCCTTCGACTAAAAACCCAATCAAAAAAGCCTTGCAAGGAATCACAAAGTGCCAGATCAGCAGAATCAGTTCTTTCTGTGGTCATGGGCAGCACGGTACTCGGTGACAAGGGCAGGGAAGGGCTTTGGGGGTGCAACGTTCCTGCCAACACCTGGGATGGACACCTTCAGGGCACAGAGACCTTGGACTGTATTTTTCACCGTGACTGGGCTCAATGTGTAGCCACAAGGCTCAAGCCCCTCAAAAAGAGGTCATCTTCCAATCGTGGCCCATTGCCAACCACAGCAGGAGGTAAGGATTTCCCAGCTCCTGTGGTGGGAACTCTGCAATTCTTCCCGTGATCTTCCAGAAAGTCTTTCTTCCCTGCAAGGTCCTGGCTGGGTGTTCGCGGGGCAGCCTGTGCAGAGCAGAACGGGGAATGTGAGAGCGTGTGAGCGCAGCAGATCCATGGCCGAGCTCTGGCACGGAGCCCACGGCCACGCTGAGTCAGCCGGGAGCTGCGTCAGGGCCAGGGCTCTCCCTTCTCCTGGACCTCCAGCCAGAGCCCGCGGTGGTGAGGAGCCCCACGAGGCAGCCACGGACCAGGGAAATCTGAGGGAAGGTGGATTGGGGAGAAATGTGTTTCAGCCGGATGGAACCCAGTATTTCAAAAGGCAGAACTGGAGCACAGAGAAGGCCTGAGAACCAACCTCCTCCTCCTCCACTGTCTGTCTTTGTTTCCTTTTATCTTCCCTCAGCAGCTTGAATAGCTGCTGACTGTGTCAGTGCTGTTTGGGGAGGAACTGGGGTTACGGAGAGTCAAAGCTCACCTCGTTCCCTTTGCGTTTCTCCCCAAACCCAGCCCTTTCCCTGAGCCAGGGACAGGGTCCAACTTCCTCCAGAGCCTATGGACCCTGTGGCTTCGCTGGAAACGGGCACGGAGAGTCCTGCCCACCCAGGACCTGGGCACCAGCCCCCGGGACAGTTAGACACTGAACTGCAAAACTGCTTTGGGAACAAAGTTTGGGAAGACCGAATCCCAGCCCTCTGCTCTCACCACCAGGCAGGTTTTCAAGTCCTCTTAGCTGCAGCTTCGCTTGCATTCTGTGCTATGTTGTGTCACCTTGGGGAGCACACCGAGATGCTGGTAGTGTCCAGGTGGGATGGAAGGAGCCCAGACTTGTCCCCCACAGCCACAGCGGGAAGCAGAGCAGCTCAGCCCCAGCACTGGCAGCTGGCTGGGGGCTGCTTGTCACCCTGCCTCCCTCAGCTTCCAGGAGATCACCCGGCAGGGCTTAGCACAGGAATGAAAAGCAGCTGCCTCACGGCCTGTCTGCAGATAAAGGGCAGCAAAGGAATCCTGCTCCCGTTGGATCAGTGTGGGGAACAGCGACAAGCATGCGAGGTCAGGCACAGAGGCAGGGGATCAAGGGCATTTGAAGATGCAGCACAGCTGAGAGAGATTCCTTTTCCTTTGGAAACCAGTCTCCATCCACACGGCACCCTGGCTGCTGAGCACTGGGCGTCTACAGCACAATTTGTGCCTTCTCCTTCCTGGGACAACTGTTACTTCTGCTACTCAGCTTCTGCAGCTTCTTCTTTCGAGGCACACAGACCATTGCTGGAAGTCTGTACAGTAATTAAAAAAAAAAACAAACCACAGGCAGAGCCAGACTGCAGCTAACTAATTCTTTATACATTCCAGAAAATATGCCCAGTAATAATTAGAACCAGAGAAGTGGAGATAAATGCACGTTTCAAAACGTTCCATGCCTCCAAGACATTCTGCCTCTGCATCTTCATTACAAGCTACAGGACCCGTCGCACTTCCAGGCACAGACGCCTGCTCGGCTTCGCTGGAAAAGAGTCCCCAAGATCTGCTGCTTTTTTCAACCTGTCCTTGCCAGAGCTCCAAAAGCACAACCAGGAGCCTCTGTGACAAGGACAGTTCAAACCGCCTGTTCAGCAGAGGTCAGTGGGATGACAGTACAGGTAAGAGCGGGTGAATTAATTTGCTTGATACATGTGACAAGCGGGTGAGCTCTATACTACTCACATCAGAAGCCAGTAAGTTGCACCTGCCTGTATTTTATTTGACGATGCTGCCAGCAAAAAGTCAGAGCAATGGGAGTTGAGCTTCCATTGAAGCCTCAGCTGGGACCCAACTAAATTCACTCCCCTCAGGACCAAGTGTCACAACCAGCCCCTTCAGAGAGACCATGCGAGTGCATTAATCCCGCAGCGCCGTGGTACAAGAGAGTCCATGGAGAATCCATCCATGAAAACCAGAGCATGAGGTTACAAAGGAATCAAATACAGAGGAACGAAACCAGAATCCCTGCTTTAAAGCAAGTCCACTAAAATCAGCTGCCAGAACGGGGTGCAAGAGGCGCTGCGTTTTTAATCTCTTCTGTATCCAGGGTGATCCAAACGCTGCTGAAGGCGACTCAGCATCCCCGTGTGAGCAACGTGCAAGCACATGGGCGCTCTTACCTCAGGAGTTAAATGGAAATAAGGGATTTGGGGTGGAAACATCATCTCCGGCTTCACAACAGTTGTGCTGCTATACCACCGTGGTTAGGGAAGTTGAAGCCCACTGAGATGGTGACACCATCTCAGCATCTTCCACGAGAGCTGGCAATCCTCTAAAGAAGCCACGCAGCTGCCGGGGGTACCCGCAGCAGGTCCGAGAAGGATTCATCCCCTAACTCCAGCAAAGCGCTGCTCCCACGTCTGTCCAGCCCTTCCTGGCAGCTCTACAAGTTTTACAGTAACTTTGTGGATCACCGGAAAAGTTACAGGAAAATAGAGACAGACTCTGATTTAACCTGGATCAGCCAACTTCCACGGGTCTACACCAGGTTCACCCTGCTGTCACTGCTAATTCTTCACCTCTGCTTTTTCTACCTCTTGAATCTGTGTTTGACTATTCAATTATTTTCTCTAGATAGTCCAAGAGGAACTCAAGCCCCTAAGAACGGGGTTGGTTTCTCCTGCCTTGTCAAACCCACACATTGGAGGGAGTTGATCACAGGCTTCCTCCAGATCCAAACAGCCACCAAGACTTCCCTGTACAAGAACCTCACCACACGTCACGGCCTTAAAATTACGTGATTGAGACTTATAACTGGGACATAAATTAAATACCAGGCTGAGCTCCTGTTCCCATGCCAAGATCCACCGCCACAGCCATGCAGCATTATTTCACGCTTGGAAAACCTGAGGGGGGGGGGGAGGATCATCAACTAAATCGCCAGGGATTTTCAGTCAGCTATTTATCCATTTAGAAATGCAAACACGATCCATTTTACTGAATGCCAGAGTCACAAACAGCCAAACAAAATCCCCAATTCCTAACTTCTGGAGCGGCATGTGAACGCAACCCAGCCCCAGTCCTCCCACCCAAGCCTCCCAGTTTGGGTTTCGTGCAACCTCTAGATCACTAGAGGCTTCCCTTGCACACGAGTTTATTTAGAGAAGTTGGAGAGACAATTTTCTACTTTGCAACCCACAAAATAAAAGGCGAGTCTGAACTTTAAAGCCGAACGTGGGCAGAAGGCAACTGAAAAGCTTCATTTCTTTGGCCATTACCTTGAAAGCAGCTCAGCGGCCCATGAATAATAAAAGCAATCCCAGAAAAAAAACCAAAAAACTGCTGGTCTCACCCCATCTCCGCCGGGTCTCAGCCGCCTCCTCTCCCGTCCTTTCTCTCCGCGTTTTGATTTCTCTCTCCCTTCCTCTTTCTTTCTTTCTTTCTCCGGATCCGGATGCTCTTTAAATTTCCTCCGGAATTTCACTCCGAAACGTTGCTAGTTTTGCTGCGGGGCTCCGCAACGCCCCGGGATGGCCGAGGGTGCGGGGCAGCNTGCCGATCGCGGCAGTTCCCCCTTCTCCGCCTCCCGCGATCCCTCCTTCCCTTCAGCACGGGAGGGCAGCGCCGAAGGGTTCGGTGGCCGGTCCAGACGAAGCCCGGCCCCGCACGTTGGTCCCGCAGCCCGGGCAGCGCGGCCGCTCCCCGGCAGCGAGCTCTTTGTTCTCGCTTCTCTCCTCTACCCGCTTCCTCCCTCTGCCAACTGCCCCATCTCGGTCACATTTCTCCGCTCCTTCTCTCCCGACTTTATCCCCGGGGCCGGCTCGGCGGCACCACCTGCCGGGGAGAACCGGGGAGAGCCCGGGAGAACCGGGGAGGGTGCGGGGGGGAAGCGGGCAACCGGAGCCGGCCCCCCCCGGGTCCCAGCCCGGCGCTGGGCTTCCTTCGTTGAGCTTGGACACGCCGGGCCAAGGCTGGATGTGCTGGGAATGTGCTTTTATGGAGTCGTGTAGACAAGTGGGAGATGGGCGTAGATCGGGAATGTCGCTGTAGGAAATGGGGAAATACCCTGGGAAGAAGGGAGGGTGGGAAGGCTCGGGGAGCTGAGTGGGTAAGGTGCAAGGAGGCACTTCCCTGGGCTGAGGTCAGAGGAGATCTAAAGGTCCTCAGCTCTGACAACCGGGCACGGAGCAGGGGAGGAACGGAACCGGACCCCTGCTCCCTGGGGAATTCACTGCCCAGGCCTGGTGCCCACACCTCCAGGATGCCGAACAACCGGAGAGGGGTCACGGGACAGCCATGAGAGAGAACAAAACATGCTCGCTATTGAAAGGATAAAAGCGCTTCAGCTGGTCATCAAAGAAAGGACATGGTGTGACTTGACCATAGCCATCAAACCCTTCCTGGCAGGAAGAGATTTTCATAGAATCGTTCAGGCTGGAAAAGACCTTTGGGATCACCAAGTCCAACCATCAACCCTACTCTACAAGTTCTCCCCTAAACCATATCCCCCACGAACATAAACACCTCCAGGGATGGTGACCCTGCCACCTCCCTGCGCAGCCCATTCCGGTATCTGATACACAAGATGCATTTTTTGGTTTATCCCACGCGGGTGTAACGAGCTCCAGGGACTGGAAGCGGGTGCTGAGCAGGTCAGGGTAGGAATGGAGCATATTTTCAGTCGCGACGGTAGAGCTGCACCAGTGGCCTGGCCTCCTGAAGGCAACAGGTGGCCAGACTGGGATCTCTTCACGCCTGCTCCTTTCCAGTGCTAAACCCAGGATTTTGCCACGGCAGCTGCTCCAGGCGCTGCTCACATTCCGTAGGCAAAGCCCAGCGTGGATCCACCCCAGTGTTCGCACGCGTAAGAGGACAAGGGTGGGCTCTGCATGAACACGACCTGCTCTCAAGTCAAGAGAAAAGACGTGACGGGTATGGACTGGACCGGGCAGGGTGGATCAGTTACTGCCCGCAGCTGTGCTGGGCTTTCAGTAACGGTGAAGATGGAGAGATTTTAGAGCAGGTAACACCTGTGCAAGCTCCTCATACCAACACGCCAACTCTTTACTGAGAAAGCGGTTGGGCGCTGGAACAGGCTGCCCAGAGTGGAGTCACCATCCCTGGAGGGGTTTAAAAAACGAGTGGATGTAGCACTTGAGGCGATGGTCTAGTGGTCAGGGAGATGTTGGGATGAAGCTTGGACTTGATGATCCTGGTGGTCCTTTCCAGCCATAAGGATTCTATGATTCTATTCTATTCTATGATTCTACGCCCAGTTAAGAACCTGAAGCTTGGCTTTGGCAGGAAACTATTTCGGCGTTTCCTCCCTGACACCCCTCGCAGCGCACTCAAATCCTGACGGAACACCAAGGCTCCCACAAACGCCTCATTAAGGTTGGACTTGGTGACCCTGGAGGTCCTTTCCAACCATAACGATTCTGTGATTCTGTGTGATTCTGTGTGATTTTGCCTTAAAATCTACCGTTGCTCCAACACAGAGCCTCCCACGGGCAGCCCCAGCGGTGCTGAGGTTTGTCGCTGCTGGATGATCCCAGTCCCCTTTCTGCTCCTTCCTTATCAGGACGCTTTAATAGGAAATCTTCCCGAGAGATTTTGGTTAATCTCGGATAACTCTGCATATTAATTTCTCCATGAGTTAATAACTTCAGAACTCGCACCAAAATAGTACGAGTAATTCTATAAAAAAGGGTGGAGGCAGTACTGGTAATTTAGCAACACTCGTAGCCGAGGTCAATAAAGCAGCACAAACACCAGCACCACCACTTCTCACTCGCCTTCCAGTGCTTTACCTCCACCCTACTCTGTGACATACTGAGAAGGGAGGTTTCCTGAGATGGGTTTAACTCCTTGTCACCAGCGTCCCCACCGCTGCTCCCCTGCGTTGGGGTTATGCTTTGCTGCTGGTAGATTTGTGACATCAGGGAGGTTGGAGCCAGGTGGGGTTGGGCTCTTCTCCCAAGGAACAAGTGACAGGACAAGAAGAAACAGTCTCAGGTTGCACCAGGGGAGGTTTAGGTTGGAGATGAGGAACAATTTCTCCCCCACAAGGGCTGTGAAGGGCTGTGCCAGGCTGGGCAGGGCAGTGGTGGAGTCCCCATCCCTGGAGGGGTTTCCAAGCCGTGGAGATGTGGTGCTGAGGGCCAGGGTTTAGTGGTGCCCTGGCAGTGCTGGGGGAACACTTGGACTTGAGGAGCTTAAAGGTCTCTTCCAACCCAAACGATTCTGTGACTCTCTCAAGAGGGATTCTGAGCACACGGAGAGGACGCTCTCTTTGAAACAATGGCAGCACACAAGATTCCCGGCACCGAGAGCTGAACCGAGGTGAGGAGCGTTGAGGAAGGTTTCGATTTCCACAGCATCATGGTGTCCACCCAGCAAAGCCACTGCGGGGTGTGAGTCGCGCAGCGCTGGGCAGCCGTTGGGAGCCAGCAGCTGAACAGGCAGCCCAGGGGCCATCTTGGCTGGGCACCAGCTCTCTCCTCTTGCCCCAAGTTCTCTGTGTCCTCCCGACGTGCAGCGCGGCAACCAATGACAAAAGGACTAAAACTGCACCGAAGACACCGCTGAAAGTAGGGCACAGTATCTTTCACATCGACCTGGTAACTGTAACTTATCTATGACTTAGAAGCTAATTATTTTACAGATTTAAATTAGGGTAATTAGATCAGCAGGAATTGAACTAAACCCAAATGCCGGTAGCCTTGTGAGGATTTTCTGAAATGGGGTTTAATGTTCCATCTGCACTTCCTTCCACTATGGGAAGAGAGTGAGACTCCCCAAAGGGAAGAATGGAAATTTCCAACGCTTCCTATACTTCCGAACCACTCTCCAGCCTGCACCAATCATTTCCATACAGCCGCCTGCATATAGGTGAAGGAACCCTGCATGGAAGCCGGCTCCCCTTCAAATGGAGACAAGACATGCACCTCCTGGGGGGCATTCAACAAGAGTGGGCAGCAGGTCAGGGAGGTTCTCCTCCTGCTCTGCTCTGCCCCAGTGAGGCCACCTCTGGAGTGCTGGGGACAGTGCTGGGCTCCCCAGTTCCAGAGAGACAAGGAGCTACTGGAGAGAGTCCAGCAGAGGCTGCAGAGATGCTGAGGGAGCATCTCTGTGCCCAGGAAAGGCTGAGAGCCCTGGGGCTGCTGAGCTGCAGAAGAGAAGCCTCAGAGGGGATCTGAGCAATGCTGAGCAAGAGCTCAAGGGCCCATGGGGGGCAAGAGGATGGGGCCAGACTCTTGTCAGTGGTGCCCAGTGACAGGACAAGGGGCAACGGGCACCAAGTGGAACCCAGGAGGTTCAACCTAAACATCAGGAAAAACTTTTTTGCTGTGATAGTGCCAGAGCCTGGCCCAGGCTGCCCAGAGAGGTTGTGGAGTCTCCTTCTGTGGAGAGATTCCAAAGGTGCCTGGACACGACCCTGGGCCCCCTGCTCTGGGTGAGTTGCTGGAGCAGGGGGTCGGACCAGATGATCTCCAGAGGTCCTTCCAACCCCACCATGCTGGGGTTCTGGGATTCAGTAACACACAGTAATCCGTCAATTTGCTTCTTCCAAGTTCAACAACTGGCCTCACCCTCCTTCTGTGGCATTTGCACATACTACACAAGAACCTGTCGCTACAAAGCACAACAGAAGAATGATTTGATCCTGGGAGAAAGAAGAGACCGGGACAAAGCTTCACCTATTGATGTCTGAAGGGAGCAAAACCGCTTCTCTGGTCCTTCTTGTTATCCGGGTGTCTCTACCATAAACATCACCTTCATTTCCAAGCGTTCCTGTTTGACTGGAAAGCAGGGGTCTTGCTGTAGCTGGTACAATCTTCCACACGGGAGAATCCATTTCAAAGCAGGTTTCTCCTTCCATAGCTTTGTGAAAACTGGAAAAAAAAAAAAAAAGAGCTGTCTGTGGCTGGGAGAGCATCAACCTTGTACTTTGTGTGTGTCTGGCAGGAGACAGAGCGAGGCAGTGCAGGCCTTTGGGCAGGGATTTCCATCACCAAGAACTCCTGTTATTTTCCAAACAAGACAACATAAGAGAACATTTATTTTAAAATGATGAAGTAAGATCTCAGGAAAAATGCTCAACTTTCAGTGGCCTTTAACAAAAGGAGCTGCAATGTCTGAACTTTGCCCACACCTCAAGAATAAATTCAGAACAACGCTGCAGTACATGGGTTGAATTCTGACGTTTTTGGACAGAGGAAGATGTATCATAAAGGTCACTGAAAACACATTAGAAAAATAAATGCATGGAAAGTGTTTTGGAAGCCTAAAGAAAGGGAAAGGAGGGGAAAATAAAGAGAAAAGAACAGAAGATGACTCAGGAATTTCTAACAAAGCACCAGACACGACCCCAATACTCACTATGGTCACTGACAAGGAATTTAAGCTCACCTGTAAAATGAGGATAGGAACAACCTCTTGGGGCACTGGGAGACTTAATTAGTTGCTATTTGTAGATTAAACAGAAAGTCTGAAGGTGAAAGCACTAAACACTAAGTATTATTACCTTCCGAAGTATTAATCTCTGTAACTGGGCAACCCCAACATTACAACATTATTCTTGTGGTTCTAAAGTTCCAAACCAACAGGAAAAAGATGAGAAGACCAAACCCAGCTGCCAAGAGTTTTAAAACAAGCTTCTTTCTTTGGCCAGCTGCAGGTTTGGGTTTGGCTGCCTCTGTCAAAGGTGGAGATGAAGGCTGCAAACCCTTGGCTCCTGCTGCATTATTCTTACTTGCTGTGGCAGCAACATTTGCTTCCTCTGCCTTTTCTTGGGCATAAAGGGCGTAGCGGGCCGCGGTGATGAGGAATTCCTTCCTTTTGGATTTCTCTACGGAGAGACAATCATAGAATCCAGCCATGTCCTTTGTCAAGTTGAATATTGCTAGTCCTTCGTCATGGAGGAGGTATTTCCAGTCCTCGGCCCGAAGTCTGCTCCCGTTAAACATCCACACGACACTGGCCAGATTCGACACATTTCAGGTGAACATTGTTTCCAAGGGTAAAGAGGTATTTTCTAACGCCATTTTCTGAAATTACGAAGACCTTTTTGTGAAGTAGGAACAGTGGGGATTTAGTTTAACTGCCATAACAAATAAATATTCAAATAAATAGAAAATTTAATTCACCAGTCGTGGCGATGGGTAAGGAACAGGTAAAGACAAATCCCGTTACTAACAGTGACAACTCGCTGGCCTTATCCCCGCTGCTGTGTAACGGATGGAACATGGGACTAGAAGTGTAAGTCTTCCAGATTTTGCCTCACCTGGACACACAGCCACGCATAAATAAATTCACCTTTGTACGCCTCAACTCCTGTGTCGGTTACTGACACCTCTTCACAGAAATGCTTTGATGTCTGCGCAAGGCTGCTCTCAGCTATGTGAAAGCCCCCAACTCTCCTGCTGATTGCCTTATTATCATTTGTTTTGCAGTCTAAAATATACAAGATAAAGACAACTCTGACTTTAAAGAGACGGAAGTGGAGGTAAGAGATCCATCTTGTGTCACGAAGAAAGGAATTTATCTTGTAGCTCATTAGGAAGTCACTGCCCAATAATACCAGCTCACACACACCTCCAATTCTACGTTCACAGGAATTAAATTTTCAATCCCACTAAATAAAGCTCATTTTAACTGACTGATAACAAATCGCCTTCTTTTTTAAGCGTGCTCCTGAATAGTATCTGGTGTATCTGCAGAGGAGCGCCCTAAGGCAGGGACGGATTTAACAGGACAGCCGATGTGATTTTGGCAAAGTGGGTGTGGGAGGGACACACAACGTCAAACGGGCCACGTTTCTGCTCCCCTGAGAGCCAGAGGCTCAGGCTGGGCTGAGGTCTTGACCCTTCGACTGCGAAGGTTAAGAGCGTTAGGCAGTAGAGCTCAGCGTGGGGTTTCTGATCTTAGTTCAAAAGTAATAATCACCATTCTTTTAATTCTGTGGTGTTCTATAACGCAAGAATCCCAGCGAGCGCAAACCGAACACGCATTTTGATCACACCAAGTTAAAACATTCACGTACCTACGCGAAGGCATCCCCAGATTTCACACTCTGAATGAAATTCCTGGAAACAAACCCAAACCAAACCCAAACAAGACGAGAAGTGTTCCAGTGTGTATCATCCCACTTCCAGGCGTCACAGACGTGAGGAATGCTGGTGAAGCCCTCTCCCATGAGCGGTTTACTCACCGGGTGCCACCAGCATGACCCGCCAGCGGAACGCGCTCGTTGGCAGAGCGAGCCCGGGCGCAGTACAGATCCCTCGCCAAGACGCAATCCCAGCAGCTCCGGTATCGCTGGCACTGGGAAAGGGGAAGCTGCACCACTTGAGACAGGGATCCTGCGTACAGCATTCCCTGGAAAATGCAGGAGGAGGTCTTTTGGAAGAGTGAGCGAGGTTTTAAGCTGGTACTTTTTTCTAGTATGGATTGTAAGATTTGTTGCTATTTGTAGTAAATACCAGAAAACTAAAAATCTTGTAAGGATTGATGATATGAATGAGAAAAAAACAACCCTCAGCTTTCCATACGTGTGAAATGACAGAGATCCTTCCCTCATTTTTTAATGAACATAAAGGCTTATTTCGGTTATATTTTGACACACACAAATTCTTCTACAGAAAAAAAGGATGGTTTGTGCTTCTGTAATTACAAATATGATAGAAGCAGAATTATGAGGCGTTTGGAGGCTCCTTAAAAGCCAGAAAAGCAAGGCCTGAGGCAAGTTATTGCGGCAGCCACTTGCCATCTGTAGGGACAGAAGTTCTACCTTTTCAGAAGACAGCTGGAGAGACTGGACAGGCTCAGGAGACCTAAACAGCTGCAGCGCTTCCACAGTGAACACTTCCCCGTCGCTGTGAAAAGCTTTATGCAAATATCCATCGTCTACAGAAAATGAAATGTATTTCTAAAGATAGACTTGTTTAAACCTGGCATAACAGTTTAGCCTGATAATTCACGTTGAAATTATACAGAGCTTTAGAAGATGTTCCCTGGCACAGGGAATTTTTGAAATTCTTCAAAGCAATTCTTATTTTTTCCTTCAGTAACAGAGAAGCAATGATTTTTTTTCAGGGGGAAAAGAAACACCTCAAACAATCACTGAATTTGCAAATATTATTCTGTCAAGTCTCCTTTGATATGGAAAGGTTCTGAAGAGAGCCTTTTAATGTCCAACAAGCCAAACACATTTACTCTAACCAGGATGAAAATATTAAACTAGCAAGACAGCTTCTGAATGCAAAACTTCAAACAGAGCAGAGGAATACTTCTGCTGGTTTGAAGTCTCAGGAAAAAAAAAAAAATTCTGGGGCAAAATACATCAAAATGTGTAGTAGCTTCTCCCGAAATAAAAGCACTTACCTGTTCCTAGAAACGTCACGTCGTACGTTTGTTCTTCCAGCCCAGTGACTCTGTCTACCACAATCTTGGTGTAGTTGGAGCCTCTCTTCAGCAGCACCGGTCTGTCACCAACTGGATTTACAGGATTAGCCATTAGAGGGTGATATCTAACAAACTGCAAAACTTTGTCAGGCAGGCCAGACGACGTGTTATATCCCAGGCTCCGGGCAAAGTTATCGATGCACTAGAAACAAACCCTTTCAACCAAGGTATATGCCAAAGGGGCACTTCCTTCTACACATTCAGTTGTTTCTACTTCTCTTCAAAAGATAGAAATCATTATTCTTGTCGGACTTTAGGATCTAGTGAATAACCCCACACGTCTTGTGGAGCAGGACTGGAAGCAAGGCAGCTTTTCTAGGAATCTTCACGTGATGGAATGGGAAAGGAGAGATCTGTATGCATGATAAACATGGCATTTACAGTGGGAAAACATGAGCTAATGATTTGCTACCAGAAAAGCGAATCCAGGGGCTGTTCATTAGAATGAGGAAATTCATATTTACAGCACCAGGACGTGGAACTGACACTTCTCCTCTATAGACCATCCACTTAACAAGGGAATGCTCCACAGCTGCCGGTCCTTTGTAGCTTCCTTTGGAGAAGACTTCCTGAATATCTTCCATACGGTATGCACAGACAGCTGACGTGTCTAATCTTCCCCTTTGAAGCAAAAAAAAACAGAGACAACAAAACAACAAACAAAATAAAAGCAAATTTTATTGGCTTTTATGTAGAAATAGTGTAGAATAACCCGCTCTCCCCAGGGCACACCGATCTTTTTCACCTAACACTAACAATACTTCTCTGCCGCAGTTTTCGTGATTCACTAAGAAGAGAATAAAACAAAGATGTTCATAAAAGAGGGCATTAAATATCAGTTTGTTTAAAACCCAGTAACCGCCCTCAAATAAATGGAAAAAACTGTAAAAGATCTTTTGGTAACCTTTCTTGTAAGCAGACAGATGAGCCCAGGTATTATGGTAATCGATGTTTCCACAGGATTCTCCTCCTTTTGGCTCATGCTTCTGGCACAGACCATTAATTTTTCTTCTAATCCCTTTAGCTCATCTTACCAAACATCATAATTCTTTTCCTCTTTACCTCCAGTTGTAATGCTTTTCAAAGTGACGCCTGAAAACCTAGGTAGATTTTTAGGATCAGACCCTGATGTGATTTCACTTCTACCAAGTCTAAGTCTCTTTGCCTCTCCCCAAGGAGTAAATGTTCAACAAATTCCCCTCTGAGGACACATTGAACCCAACCTGCCACAACCAGAAATAAAAATTCACATGAGCTCCCGTGGGTGTGAAGTGGCAGGGAAATACGTGGCAGCTCATGGCCCCTTTGTCATTGGTATTTTTTTGACATGTAAAGTTTTGATAGGCTTTGTCTTGTTTTTCCTCATTAGAGTGTCAAGAAAATGCCGGTTAACCCCAAAACTTGTACAGCGTTTGCCTGGAGTTCTGTTCTCACGGTCACAGGGACAAGCAGGCCATGACAGATCCTTCTTTTGCAACAGGAGACTAACTCTGCACCTCAAAATGTCATCTCCTTCCTTTAGTGCTATAAAGGCCAGCAGAATCCACAGCTTTGCGTATGTAATCACCTAATTTTATATGTAATTAGTTTTAATTGCCCCACCATCCGACTAGAGAAAACAGAACTCTCAAAATTTGGCTTAGGGGAAGCTTTTGGTTAGTCTTCAATTGAAGGCTTTGGCCCAGGAAGCAAAATATTTTGTTTCAGGTGATAATGTTTGCTCAGTTGGATCAAGCTGTAAGAAAACCAAATGTGGTCGATTAAAACACGCAGCGTAAGTAGCTGGTAGGTTCTTGTCGTGAGTTAAAGCCAAAAGGCCATACTCAGGGTTTTACTACTGAGGTGAGAACCCTTCCTCGGTCCCTTACAAGTGTTAGTAACAGTCCTAGCCCTCTGTCTCACCATTGTTGGGAGAAAATCCGATAAAATATGCTGTCCTACCACTTTCTTCTCCTAAGTAAAAAGATGTCCTGGACAATATTGAAATGGAAGTTTAATTCTGGAATGGAGCAGGAAAGGCGGGATTTTAAAAATGATGTCCATCTTCTCTGCAGGACACATTTTCCACCAAGATCACCCTAAATGAAGGAATAACATCAACACTGTAGAATGCACAAATAAAAAGACACATTTTTTTTACCTAAATAGCGTTGATGTGGGGGAAAATACAGTTGGTCTTTCAATACAAATCTCAGTTCAACAGCAAAGAAAAAAGGTTTCAATGTCAAATGCAAGCTGAAGAGCTGGTTCTGTTCTAGCAGGGAAAAGAGGAAGATAGCAGAGAAATAAAATGTGCAGGACAGACTTTTGTTTGGCTAGCCAGTGCGGGGACCATCACCCGACTGTGAAACTTCATCTCAAATACACTAAACAGAATCTTTTGACCACAAAGACGAACTCTGCAGATACGGGCAATTCTGGACACCAGAAGCTTGTCATAGAATTCAAATTCAACAGCTGTTTCAGTGAAGAACACATAAATTTTGTCGTCGTCTCCATTTGGGTTTTATATGTTATATAAAAAGAATGTACATACCCATCAAATCAATGGTATGTTATGAAAAGGAATTTATATTTTATTAAGTTAATTAGAAGCAGGTACTCTCACGTCTGGCGTTCTGGCAATCCACCTAAGTGGACATGCCCTCCAGCCAACGCTAGAAAATTAAGCAAGATTAAAACTCGATAGTTGTCGTCTGCAGTTACAGAAACCACAAAGCCAGATTCTGAATCTGCCTTTGTGCAAAGGGAATCTCTGCTCTTTCTGCACTTTCATCTGCAGGGAAACGCCAACAGCTGAGGGAACACTTCGCGTGAACGAGTCGAGTGAAACATTGAATACTTTTGAATTAGAAGATCAGGTTGGATACTTCAGGTTGGAAACTTCAGAAAACTATGAAGTAATTTGTTAGCCTCTCTGTTGTAACCCAGGCTGTGAGTCTGCAGACAGGGGTTGCCCATGTGCCAAGACATTTCCCTGGCCAACATCTCTTAGGATGTATGGTATTTGAGAACAGACTTTTGCCACCGTCTTGCTTTGATCCTTTCCAGTGAGCAGCTTTGCTCACAGCCCTGGGACGGCTGGTCCTGGCAGTAATGGACACCAGGAGTTAACAGTCATCCATTGCATCTTCTAGGGACATGGTTTAGTGGTGACCAGGCAGTGCTGGGTTAACTGTTGGCCTTGATGATCTTGAAGGTCTCTTCCAAGATTTGATGATCTTTGTTTCAGTGGACAAATCTTAATTAGGACCCTAGCTTCCCACAGCACATTTTGCTTTAACCCCTTCCCTCATGGGCACTTCTGGACAGCACAAGTGGTGCAGAGGAGGCGGCTCAAGCCTGAGGGACAGGAGGTACGCGACTGCTCGTGGCTTCAGGCTCCCCAAACTACACCCTGACCCACCATCGCTCCCCTGAGCCTCCTCACCCCTCAGGGCCACCCCTCACTCCCCGCCGGGCACCAGCCCCGCTCCCCTCTGCCCCGCACACCCAAGATGGCGGCGCCTCCCTCAGCCCCCGCCGCCTGAGGAGGGACCGTTGGTGCCGTGGCCACGTGGCGCCGCCCACCAGGCAGGGCCGTGAGCGGCAGGACTGGTAACCCCGGGCCTGGGGCACGGTCCTGGCCTTGCCCTGCTGGGAAATTGTCCCTCGTGTCCAACCTCAACCTCCCCTGGTGCAACCTGAGGCTGTTTCCTCTTGTCCTGTCTCTTGTTCCTTGGGAGAAGAGCCCGACCCCACCTGGCTCCAACCTCCTGTCAGGGAGTTGTGCAGAGCCAGAAGGTCTCCCCTGAGCCTCCTTTTCTCCAGGCTCAACACCCCCAGGTCCCTCAGCTGCTCCTCACCACACTTGTGCTCTAGACCCTTCCCCAGCTCCGTTGCCCTTCTCTGGCCACGCTCCAGCCCCTCAATGTCTTTCTTGGACGTCCTGACCCCAGGATTCGAGGTTGGACTTCCCCAGTGCCCAGTCCAGGGGGACAATCCCTGCCCTGGTCCTGCTGCCCACACCAGTGCTGACACAAGCCATGTATTATATTACAATATGTTATAGGGATGTGTTTTATGTTGCAGAATATGTTACATGTCACCGCCACATGGATGGCGGCACCAACCTCCCAACCTCCCCTTTTCCCAAGGGGAAATCAGCACAAAAACTTTCTTCCTATCTCACAGTAACACCCGATCTCACCCACCACCTGTCCTAGCTCAATCGCCGTGGTGGGACCAGGCTATGGAAGCCACTGTTGATGCGCAGCTGAAATTTGTCTGTGTCAAATTATACCCCTAAACAACTGATCCTCTTTAACATTTGTTTTTGTGGGTTAGGGGAAATACCCGTAAATTACACAGGCATGTGGATGGGAACTGATCTGCATCCTCTTAGTGACTTTGGATTGAATCACCGAGATTGAGCAGTAAAATAAAACGATGGATTTGTCTGAGCTCAGCGTACAAAACAAATGAGATCTTGGCGGAACTCTCTCTACTAACCTTCCTCCCCCCGACATCAGTGAATAACAAAAAGTAACTGATAAGGCATCAAATAAAGCCAGAACTTACAGATTCTCTTTCCTTTTTTGTGTTGTGTGACCTCTTAATGATCTCTCATTTCAGACTGATTTCTGAAATTCTTGCTTCCCATCCGACAATAATTCCCGTTTCTGAAATAACATCTTGTAAACTGTTCAAAGACAGAACTTTTGTTAACCCCGCGCCTCAAGCAGTCTATAACGAACTTCTGCCAAAGAGGCAGCTGTTTTAAAAACTAGATTTTATTCCTTTGTATTTGCTGCGTTATTATTGCTTTATTACCTACGAAATAGGGCTTCCCCTTCAAAGCAAAGTCTTGCCTAGGAAATAATTTTCAAGGAAATCACCCCAACCTTCTAATGACAAGAATTAGGCACGAGAAGCCGAAGAGAACACACCGTGTGCCGACGCTTTCTTAAACAGCAGTAACTTTATTGCCCACAGATAACGCAAACATTTTCCACACTTGCTGCAATTCAGCAAGTTACCTACTCAACAAGGTTCACAAAAAAACTATTTATTTCAGAAGTACCCTATTGTTCTTTTGAGCATATTCTCATTGAAGGTGTTTATTATTGCTCAAATCTACAGTCTGGTTGTGATTGGCCACTCAGTCACGAGATATGCAGAATTAAGGATGGTACAGGACTTTCAGGAATTCATTTTTAATTACAAAAGATACCTGTTTGTAGGATAGAAAAACAACCCAAAACAACAATATTTGAATTTCTGAGTCCAGACTTTCTTTGGGCACAATACATCTGGATTCACTTCAAAGCAGAATGGAATATCAATAGAAAAAAATACTGTACATTGATTTTGAGAAATCACATCTTGACACAGATTAAGTGTTCACACAAAGGATGCTGTAGCGTCTTCTAAAAACCCAAAAAAAAATACCCCCAAAAAATAAATAGGAAAAATGTCACTGGTATTACACCAAAGAAAAGCTCTGAAGGCCAAAAAAAATGAGAACATCTCTATTAGTCCAATACAATTCCTCCAAACACTGTATTATTGACTGTAGTTCGCTTACTCTTAGGGCACCTCCCCCAAAATGGGGATCTCATTTCTCTCCAACGAGAGCAAACGTCCTTTCTTCTAGAACCAGGTCCTTACATAGAATAACTTTTTGAAGGAAAAGGAGGAAAAAGGTGTAGCCAGGGCTTGAACTTGCCTCTGTAAAGCTTTTCCTGCCCGTCAGTCTAACAGCAAGGGACAGGAGACCTGGCTGGTGTCGTTTGAAATGAACACTCTCATTTTACCTCTCGATAGAAGGCGGCTGCACAAGCGCTAAATTTCGGTTCGTTGCAATTTTCCCCCTCATATCCTGCCTAAAAAAGGAATTTGAATTTAAAGGCAACAGTAAACCACACACGCATGTCGAAAAGTTTTGCTGTTTTAAAGTCAGGACACCAAGAAAATCAGAGAGACAACTAATTGCTGGGAGATGTGAATAAAACTCCTGCATTCTGACTGGGGCACGACTGGTTTTGGCGTTCACGTGGAAAGTAACACTGTGGTGTATGGGTTTAACGCACTAGAAGCCACATGAAAAAAGCAACTAAGAAATGATTTAGTGGGTGTTCTCAACAGAGACATTTAGCAGCACAGAGAGGGACCTTCCTTCCCCCAGACACTATAAAATCCTGCTTTACACTAACAGAACACTGCATAATCTCAATTCCACTCGTCAGGGCCAAAATGATGCATATCTCTTACAAATGGCCAAACTCACAAGCAAAAACATTTAAACCAGAAATTGTTCAGCTCTACATTTATTGCAGATATTAAAGGGTTAACAATGCTAACAGGTTCACTTACACTAAAAAGAAATGTCAGTTGTCCAATAACAGAAGCGTCTAATTGTTACTAGCTTAGCACTACTGCCAGTTTGCATGGAACAGAAACTAGCAAACTGCTCTACGAGATTAATGGCAAAAAAAAAAACCAACCAAAAGACAGTAGACACACCACTGAAGTGAGTTAAAATGTTCACTGAAGCTTGCAGTCTTCATGGAAGAGAGCCTGGAACTAAAATAACAGAAAAGAAGCTAGTAAACTTGGAACAAGGCAACGTATCCGCATAACAAATGTTTCACATGTACAAGTAGTTAAATTTTTCAAATCAGAGCTGCCTGCAAAAGCAGGGCAAAATAAAAGGGAATTCCTTTTGCAGAAGGAGCGCGAGGTCACCTCTTGGTAAAACAAGATACAAGTGGCCAACGGGAACCCACTTGGGAGCAACACTGGAATCTCAGCACCAGTACCGCTCTGCTGAGATCTCGTCCAAGAAAGACAGCCCACGCTGCAGTCATCTGGGGCAGAGACTGAGCTTTTCCCAACGTTCACCTTGGTACTCGAAATCGAATTGCGCTCAGGAAGGACGGTACCGTTTTCCCATCCGGATACCAACAGCTCTCCCAGACTGGGTAAGCGGGTGTTGGGCGAACACACCCGGAATGGTATCAGGTCCCACAAACTCGGTTCAGTCAGAGCAGCGCTGAACGCTGCTCCAGGTCTGAGAGAGCGGGTTTTGATCTCGCTTGAAACTCTTCTCTCGTGCCTTTCTGCAAGTAGGGTAACGTGTAATCAAGAATCCTTCCAGAGTGTAAATGGGAAAGAAGAGGTGAACGGGAAGTCTGCAGGGAAATACAAATTGTGAGCAACAACAAGTCAAGGAGACTAAAAGAAAAGCTAAACCCGTTTGAGTGGGTCTGAGAAATAATTCAGGGGCCCACAACGTTGGTTCCAGAGCGTCATTCTAAGCCAGGCTGTGACTGATAGATCTTTTTGAAAGGCTCAAGTTTTACACTGTGTAACTGCTAATTACGCACGGGAAAGAGAGGGGCAGTGAAGAACACTCAAATAGGAACTGAACTGGTGAGCGTACGCTGCCACGTGCTGTGATCGGTGATCTTTCAAGCAGCCTGTGGTCCAAAACATGTCCGGATTTTAAATGTCTCCAAGCAAAGCCTATGAGAAACGTCTGGGCTAGCGACTGTCTTTAATTGTGATAGCCAGAGAGAATTTTTCCGCTTAAAGCCTTCATGCTTCAACTCCGTGTAATGTAAAGGTGAAGACACGGGCTGTTCATGGAACAGAACTACCAGCCTGTTTTTCTATTCCTGCCATCATGGGTTTATCCAGTGATTATGTTCTTCAAGACAACTAAAACTGCGATCGGAAAATTACACTGCGACAGGATTTTATCTCTCACGTCAAGACCCATGCAGTAAAGAAAAAACCAAACCCAAACCTTGCGTTCATAAAGCAAAACTGGTTGTTACAAGCAAGGAAAAATTTGCGGCTCCAGGATGAGAAGGAAGACACTCCCTTTCCAACCAGCAGGGCTTTTAATGGAGAAGGAGTAGCATTTTGTTCTCTAAACAGCAGGCACGGGCAAGCTGATAACCAAAGAACACATTTTCTGGCATATTTGTGGGTTAGGAAGGTGAGATGCTGCCACGTTTCTGGGGGGTGCTTATCAGGGTGTACCACAAGCTCTCTGCTCTACAAGAAGCACGGTGCAGGATGGGAACGTCAGCGAGGCAGCGCTCACTGCCAGGAAGCAAAGCATGCATCAGCTTGAGAACAGCCTGTTAAAGAGAACGTCAGTGAAGTTGTGGTGCTACGACATTCAAGGGAAGACTTCTGGCTAGTTTTAGAAAGGTAATGATGGAGAATGAGTACACTAAAAAGTGCGATGCAAAATTCTGCCGCTTTGGGTAACCGAGCCGCAGATCCCTTATTGATGCGCAAGTCAGAGAACAGGAATGATCAGACCCTGGGTGTTTATTTGTGGTAACACTGCTAAATCTTTCATGTCTTCACCGAGCAGGCAGGTGATGCTTTCTGTTGAAGCACAGTAGATTAATCCAGGCTTCTTTCAGTAAGTTCTCAAATAGTCCCTTAAAAGTACAATCCCTTGTCTTACTTCTCGGGATTTTTCAATAAAAGAACTTCTGCAAAGCGAACATTTAATAGAAACAGAAACGACTCTCTAAACCGATGGCCTGACAAAACTCATGATCCACGTCCAGATGACTTCTGAATAGATGATCTCCCAGTGTTTTCTTCAGCATTTTCTGCAGGCATATGAATTGCACCTGCTCATGGCTTAAACTTCTCTGAGAAGCAAAGACATTAGTCAAGAAGTTGTGGGAGAAGAGCTGCAAATTTGTGTAAAAACAAAAAGTATACTTAAAATATGTACCACTTGCTCACGGCAGTGAGAAACCTTAGCAGTGAGGTTTTCAAGAAAGAGGTTAGTGTCCTCGGACTCAGATGAACTGTTATTCGTCCTATGCTTAAAGTCTAGAATCCTACACAAAAGAAGCATGCAGGTAGAGACTCTTCTTTAAACTGGTGTATGGAGGAAAGGAAACTGCTTTATGCAGACTCCAGAAGTAGATCAGAAACTAGTAAAACGTAACAAACTCAGATCTGAACTGCCTTGCAAGAAGATCTGAATTTGAGAAGATCACTTGAGAAGAGCCAACGCGGGTTACTCATACTCCTCATGCTTATTCCGTTGGTTTTTTTTTTTTTTTGGTAAGCCATCTCACCACAAAACAGGCAAACTTGGCCAAAGAGAGAGGTAAACAGGCACTTCCGAGAACAAAATCGGTTGTTTCTTCCTCAGAAGATGACATCCAAGTCGTTAGCTTGCACGATTAAATACAAGACTAACGTTAATCTTGGGAAATGTTTTAATGTGCGAGTATTCAAGTCCACTACTAGAGAACAAAGGGTTCTTCCCACTGGCATTCTCTGCTGAAGATCTCTCACACAGCAGCCTTTGCATATCCGTGCGCTTTCTAGCGAGCGGGTCTCTTATGTCAAACCTAGAAAGTAAGAGTTGGGGTAATTCAGCAGCTCAAAGCAGGTCAACGTAGGTCTGGATTCTCACGAAACGTTACGAACACTCATGGAAACAGTAATATTTCCTCGGTAAAGGAAGACTTTAAAAGCCCTGGTATGTTAATGATTGCAGGAATTCATAAACCAGACGTGTCCATTGCACATACCTATTTACTTGCTCTTTTCTGCCTGTACATTTGTATCATTCTTTGACGGAAAACATCAAATGCATCTTCTTTATTTTCTTCCCCTGCAACACCCAAGCCCTCCCCTGCAGAGGTAGCACCCCTAGGGAGTAAAATGAATAGTTAGAACACTCTTGTTTCTGATACATTTGACAACGTGCAGAAGAGTTCAAAACAATAGCTTCCAACACAGGCACAATTCAAGTGGAAAGTAATTCTGCTTCTTTTGGGGGAGAAGGGGAGCGGAGGCTTGGTACCTGGCACAGCAGATCAACTCTGCAGCAGCTCCCACCTCCCATCACGCATGCAAACACCCACCAGAAGAAAACGCTCCGAGGATATTAAGGGAGCAGTGAAGATACAGTCATCGAACAGATCCAATTCTTATTTTACTGAACTTTAACCCCTTTATTCATGGTGGAGAGGATGCTCTGTTCAAAAGATGGCAAAAATTGCCTTGTTTCTTACATTTTCAAAATGGCAGACGTCAGAGACCTTGAGGAATGAGCAGGAAACACCCCATAACTCCAGATAAAAGATTGAATTTTTCACCAAGAGAACGTAATGCAGCTTGTTTAAAATTTCTAGCACCCAAAGCAAGCTGAAGTC
The DNA here is from genome assembly GCA_013400335.1 of Eurystomus gularis. NCBI lineage: Eukaryota > Metazoa > Chordata > Aves > Coraciiformes > Coraciidae > Eurystomus > Eurystomus gularis. Next base: position 82,830 of record VZZY01006846.1, on the reverse strand, counting down.
TTGTAGGACACACACCACAGACAAAACCTGGAGCTCCTGCCCTTCCAAGAAAAATGAGTAATTAACTCATCTCTCTTCACCCAGACATGCCAACAGAAGCAGACAAGCCTCAACAATATCAAAACAACTTTCTGCCCTGGAAGTAGGGTGGAGAGGATGACCCACAAGAATGCAGAGATGCGAGTAATTAAACTCCATCTCTTCCTCCAGGCTACGTGCATAGAACACAGACGTTACAAAGCTCAAGATGAATGAAACCTCTGCCACAGGAATGATCCTCTGGGCCAGTTTTATCCTCCAGGCCAGTTATGTTGGTATCATCTGTTAAAGATTTCATGACGTGAAGTCAGAAAATGTAGAGTGCCCCATGTTCTGGAGCTGGGGCTGCTGTGCTATCAGGGTAAAATCTGAGGATCTGAAGTAGAAAAAACAAAAATCATCCTTATCCAATTTCTGTAATAATAGGTCCACTTAAGCCAAGCTGATTGTTGTGCAATTTGAAAAGAATATTCACAGACTCTAAAAAGCAATTTCGACTTTACAGCCCACAGTGGAAACCCCGGGTGCTGTTTTTGCTTCTGAATGGTACAGAGTCTGACTTGGCAGCTGGATGATCCAATTATGTTTTAAATTACAGTTAAAAGTAAAGTCACCTAAAAGACCTCCCAGAAGTTTTATAGTATGACCTGTTTGAAGCAGACTCTCCCCATCTGCTGTTTCCATTACACAACAGCTGCTTCATACTTCCCAACAGAAAGATTTAATTTGTTCTATTTACACCACCTAGAATAAAAAAAAACCAAACTAATCAAAGACATGAGATAATTACTCAGAGGGTCTATCCCATAACAATCTTCTGTGTTTGAGTGTGGTTGGGTTTGGGTTTTTATAAACACCTCTTGGACTGTGAAATGAGTCAGAGCCGTAGCTGCGACACATTGGTTCTCAAGCCAGAGGACGACTCGCGAGACCAACGTGAAACTCTACTTACAATTTCTAGACCCATCACTTTCATGAGCAGTCACCACACAATTCACAGATTTCTTACAGTAACATAAATAAACTCTCCTCAAACCTGCAAACGTGACTTGCTCTCTCAGCCAAAGACAAGCTTTAAGCTTTCCTAACAAAAAAGGGCCTCAAGTTTCTTTGTGTTAGGACTGATGTGCCTGAATCCATCAGTTTGAGATACTGGGTTATAGAACGGTCAAGGTAACGGTCTACACTAGAACTGGAGTCTCTCCAATTATTAATCCCTCCTCTTTTGCTCAGAGGACGAGATTAGACAGCACGCAGACTTTTAAACAAGTCATCAATAGAAGAGCTGGTAGTTTTCCAAAGGGGAGGAAAGAGTAGAGGCTACAGATGACTACATGAAAAAAAAAACACCAAACCAACAAAACCCCTGCGCTGCATCAAAGCAACTCACAAGTAAAACATTAAATTGCACTGCTTCCATCCTTGCTGAGATTGTCCTAAAGTATTGTCCAAAGATTTACTTGGATGGGAAAGTAAAAAGAGGTGCACACCACAGAAATAATCAATAATACGGAGTTCTCTCTACATTACAGAAAAGGCCAAGAAGTTTCTGTGAGAGGCACAGAAAGCAGTTCTTCACTGCTCTTTGCAGGTGTCATAGCACTGGACTCAGGCTGGAAAAATTATGTTTTCACATATTAAAAACATGGTTCTTAAGGATGGCCAGAAACTTTCAGACAGCGGAAGGCTCTCAGCCCAGGTACAATTAAACAGCTCACGATTAGTGCAGCTAAACTTGCGCCAGGAGCTACAGAAACAAAAAAAAATTACTCCTATCTTTGGTCCCAACAAGTCTGGAGGCTAAGAACCAAGGTGGTTATAACACTGGTGAACACAAAGAGAGCTAGAGGCGAAGTAAGCTGCTTCTCCTTGTCTGTTTGCTGCTGAAAAAGGGAATATAGAAAAAAAACAGTGATGGCCACTGGCCTGCAGGGAGCACTGAGGAGAACAGAAAGCGAACAACCAGAAGTATCCCGCCAACTAACATGACCAGTGCTGTCCAAGGCATGAAGAGAACATGGAAACCCCTGCAGAAAGAAGACTGTTAAACTGAGTATGTGAACTAGAAAGCTTGTTCTATGGGTTCTGTGAGAAATAAATAGTCTGTGCCTCCTTGTTCAGTCGGGGAGTTGGTGGAGGCATTATCCACTCTCCATGCTGGCAGCCATGGATGCTGGATACAGCAACTTTAAAAACAAAATGAAGATTCAAAGCCAGAAGTGTATTTTAAAGGAGAAAGCACACTTACCTTCTGGCAGATGCACTTACCTCTTTCAGTATGCAGAGGAATGAATCACATAATTAAGACTGAAATTACTATGTGTTGCCCAGACCTAGGGGTACCACACATGATATTCCTCAAGTCTGTTTCTATATTATGTACCTGGCGTGGTAGCAAGGAGATCCCCCAGGATAATACTGTGTTAAAAAGCCCTAAATACACCAAACAACAAAAAGCACCTCCTGAGGAAGAGGGGCACCCACAATCTTTAGAAAACATTTGCACACTGCGGCCTTCACGCTGCACCCTTCAGCGGTGGCAAACTGGATGGCAAGAAAGCAGCCACCTCCCAGAGCAGACTGTGCCCAGAAAAACACGTGAAGTCACAGAATCATAGAATGTTAGGGGTTGGAAGGGACCTCTGGAGATCATCGAGATCATCGAGTCCAACCCCCAAGGCTCCACGCTTAAGTGTGCTGAGGCTGGAGGCCAACACCAAGAAGGAAACAAAGCTCTCAACTGGCCCCACCTAGGTGGGTTGGGTAAAAGAATCATAGTTACTATTAGAATCCCAGCCTTTTCCAGAGCTGTCAAATTTCTGCCGCGTGTTCCCACTACATACACTTTTACAGGCTCTCTGATCCCTTTTCCTCGTGTGCCGAGGCCGTGTCCTTCTTGCCAGCCCATCTTCTGAAGCATCTGGAAACCCACATTCCTGTTGGTGAGTTTCTTGTGTGAGAATTCTAAATCTTTGGGTTTCTGTGGAGTGGAAAAAATAGGAAAACAAAGGGGGTTTTGTTATACAGGGAGATAATGTATTAAAAACACTCAGACTCCACCCCCCCTCCCCAAAACCCAAGTGTGTTTGAATTTCTGGATATATAGAAGTAATTTCTAAGCAGCACTTCAATAGCTACATGGAAAAAGTCTACCAAAGAGTAGATGCTGGCCTTAGAAAACAGAAAAGATATCTTTCAGGTCCTCAAATTGTTTAATTTCATTATTAAAACAGCAAAGAATACACCTTCATCTTTTCAAAGGTAGCTACGGTTTTTAATAACAAACACTGAATGACCTGATGACTGAATCTCTATTGCAAATACAGAGCAGTCAAATAACACCTCACTAATTTTGGAAAATGACAACGTATTTTCCAGGCAGCAGTGTGCTGATTTCTTTTCTTTTTAAATAGAAGACAAGATTCACGCACAGCTTTTCAAAAGAAAAATGTTTAATTTTGACACAGGGAGTTAAAAGACAGCAGGAGCCATGGCTCTCCTCAGATTTAGTCCGGTCCTTTTCAGGATCAGGGTCTGCAGGTTTTAATTTGATCTGATGACAGTGACACGTTTTCAGAGGCTGCCTCTTGTAGAGACAAGTTGATTCCCCGAATGCAACGGCAAACCAGAAGAGTTCTTTACCTTCTTCTTCTTTGTAACTGGGCAACCACGAGGCCTATCATAAGCAATTCTGACAGGTTCATGCACTGCAAGTCAAACCAAAGACAAAATTCAGCTGTAAAATAGAACAATTTTAATACAGAACTTCCAAAGCACCTCTCAAGTGGGACTCTAACTCAACGCCCCAGCCTAAAATCAGAACCAACAAGAATAAAAAAACCCCAAGAAATGAAATGGTAAGATTTTTTTTCCCTTCCACCACTAATTAGAAAATGCCTGCATTTAGTTTTGGACCCACCACACCAGCAACATACTGATGGATTATATACTCTAAAGACCGTAGTTTTTTCTTTTCCCTGAGCTTCTGTAACACTCTGACAGAAAATTCAGACTGGACTTAAATGAGGTTATTGCGTATCATCTTCATACCACAAAGGACAACCTTCACCAGGAAATATCATCATGCAAAGGAAAGGTATTTGTTAAGGAGGCTGCTGAGCACACACCATCAGCTTTAAGCTACTTACCTCTCAATTCTTACAACACCATCACCTGCCCCTGCTGGGGTCATATTGACCAAACTGGACAGGCCAATCCGAAGTCTAAATTTTAGTCAAACACTCAGAATATATTCAGAGCTCTGCTTAAGTCTGTTAATCTTCCATGCACCAGTAAAATAAACCCCACAAAAACCTACTCCTGTGAGGCCTTTAAGCAGCGGAGAGAGGGCAACATCCACACAGACTTTGAGAATATTGGAGGAGTCGTGTTTGACTCCAACTTTGCTAGCATGATAATACAGAAACTGTTACACAATTTACTCAGATTCTCCTTTGTCTGTTGAATGAACCTTTACAGTGAACGTTGTATTCATTTTTCTATTAAAGAAATGTAGTTTTTAGCCAACAGTCCGTAACAAAGTACAGAAAAAGCAGGAGTTTTGCACTGACACCTACAAAATACTGTTGAAGTGACACTCACCTTTTGGTTCTTCTATGAGGCAAATCCTTTTCGAGGCAGGAATCATACCAACTTTCAGAGACTTGCTGCTGATTCGTTTGCGAGGAAATGGGGTACCAGGAGCAGAAGTTGATGCCTGTGTCGACAGATTTGGCATAGCCCCATCAGATGATGTGGCCAGCGGCACTTCACCTGCTGAAATTTCCTCTCCTGTTTTGGAAACCATCTCTTCAGCTAGGTTTTCCACACTTCTACCTGCTGACACGTCATCCTCTTCTCCCTCCTCTGCTTGCTCTATTTCTTCCGAAGGCTGGGAGATATCCTCCTCAAACTCCGCTTCCTCCTCATTGTCTTCTTCCTCTTCTTCTTCCTCCTCCTCTTCCTCTTCTGAAATATCCACATTTCTCTCTTCGGGTTTAGCATTTTCCCCAGCTTCTGCCACGGCACTGAAGTTAATAGATGGACACAACTCATAGACCTTCATTCGGTAGAATTTGAAAGCAGAACTGTTTCGGTCCTGTAGAAACCTGAGCAAAAATTACAGTGCAAAAAACATCAGGAAGAGATTCTCTTCAGCTAGCATGAAGCAAGACACTAGAAATAAATCTCTGACTAATTTTTTTTCATGGAATCCCCAACAACATGCACTAGGAACAGGAATCACTCTCCTCAGTTCTTACAGGTGGCTTTTTATCTGTGCTTCTCAAACTGTGTTACAAAGTACTCAGTAGAATCATCTTCATTACATAGATGGAGAAAACTAAGACAAGACACCGGCTCTGGATGAGCCACAAGGCAAAGAGCAGACCCCAGAAGAGAATTCACGTCTTCCGCATTTCAGTTCTGTGGGGAGACAGGTGTATTGATTCTGAGAGACAGAAGAGACCACGGGGCTTTGGTTTGGTTGGCACAGTGTGACCAGAAGAACCTGTGCTAACCTACACTCGAGCACTTAGGCCACCCTAATCAAAGCCTTGCTTAAAAAAATAACAAGATTGAGGATATTTTGACAGAACACTGTTTCGAGAGGCAAGCTGATTACTTAGGATATAAAAGAAGAAATACATCTATCGGTGCCTGTAGGCGTTTGGGAGAAGAGTTCTTCTTTCTTAGGTATTTCAGATATTCCCCATTAATGGTGGTGCTGGGCAGGACAACAGGGAGTGTCACTCAAAATCCTCTGTTTCCAACACAGGGAATGAAAGCAGTAAAGGGAAATGTCTCCTTAGCAGTTGTTTAGATGCATTTTGATTTTTCTCATTGGCCGGTTTACACAGATAAACGTGTTAGTCACTCACCAAAGGTCGGGGTTGTCCGCGCTGTTGTCTATGCTGAACTGCTCAATTTCTGGTCCTACCTGAGCAACAAACTTGGCGAGTTTCTCAGCAGTTTCCATTGTTTTAGCATCCACTGCAAGAAAAGAGAACGCTTGTTACCTACAGCTCCGTACCAAATCTGCAGCTCCGCATCGAGGTCAATACAGTTGAGAACAATCTACTTGAGCAAAAGAAATGATTTTTTAGAATTTCCAGCAGAACATTCCATTCAATTCTTTTCTCATATAGTTTACAATTTAAAAGCTAATCTGGAGTCTTCGCTTACCATCAGGAAACTGAGAGGACAATGGTGGGAGTAGTTCGGGTGGTGCTACTAAATCCTCAGAATCTGCCTGTTCTTCGGCCGGCAGAGAGAGCTCTGAGCTGGCAGCACATTGTGAGGATGAGGTTGTGTCTTGGGAAGAATTCTTCTCAGACAGGCTGGTTTCTGCTGCAGAAGGCTTTGCCTGGACTGAACCTTGAAGGTGCTTCTCTTGGTGCTTCAGCACAGTACCAGCTGAAAGCACAGTCTGTGTCCCTGTGGTTGCTCTCCTCGCCTTCCTTCCTCGAACACCATGTTGTGTGATAATTCCGAGCCTTTTTCTTTTAAATAGCTTTCTCTTAATACTTGCAACTTTCCTGGCGTACAACATGGCCCTGACTGATTCTGTTGCAGATCCTTCCAGCATTCTACCCTCAGCACCCGCTTCCTTTCCAGACGATGTCCGCCTTTGCATCTCTGACAGCTTGAGTCTGTAGTACTTGTATTCTAGACTATCTTCGTCAGACAAGAACCTAAATAAAATAATGTAATTAAAACAAAAGTCCAAGCTGAAAGCACAACTGATCCCAAATCCTCAGCTCAGATCCTTTTCTCCAGGGATATACACGAGCTGCCACATCAACCTTCGCCTGCTCAGATTCTTCCTGGAGTAAGGGCCAGCTCCGCTTCTAAAGCAGTACGTGAGGAACACCAAGCAAATAAATGATGGAGGGTTTTCACATAAATCGTTTGGCTAGTAATTAATCAGCTACGCTGCAATTCACACCTAAAGAGATACTGTCCTATTAAAAGACCATGACCCTTGGAAGTGTCTCAGCTTTCCCACATTATTCATTGAACGCTGGACCCCAAGTCTCTTACCTTTCTGAACGTTTCTAGTAACTACATCTGCCTACTGTTTTCATCCCGTAAATGTAAATTGCTTTTAATTCAGACTGACACACTGTCATTATTGACAGATCAAAACAAACAGGAGCTACTAGACAAAACAGCAGCAACCAGGCAATTTCCAGCCATATCAGGAAGCAGAATTAGCCGAGGAAACATTTTCCTAAAGTCTGATTAAATAGACAATATGCTTTGATCTCACACCCCTTGGATGAAATACTGAATTTAATGAAATATATTCCAAATATCCCCTTCAGAGAGTAGTATTGCAACACACTGCTCAAACACACCTACCAATATTCAGGACAGTTCTTTTGAGCACTTCTCTCTTTGGCAGACAAGGTTCCTGACACAATGCTATTCACCAGCTGCTCAATTGTCTCCACAACTTTCCGATCAGCTCGCTGCGGGGCTGGAGGAAGGAATAAAGCGCAGTCATTAATTATTCTCATCAACACGGTATCAATACGTCGTCTTTCTTATTCTTTGACACGCTGACATTTGCAATTTTTCAACATATTAATACAAAAAAAGGCTGCACTAAATGCCATGCTAAATTCAAGAAAGCTCAGAAACTTTCTGTTTTCTCAACGGAGAATCTAGAACAGTTTGTTACGAGAAGGACTGTGGTTGAAGAAACTCACCTGGGCAAGCTAAACCATCCTTTAAAAGGCCGTTATTTAGTGCACCCAAAGAATTTCATACAAAATAAGTACATTTGAACTCTACTCGGAAGGGGCAGGTTCCGAACTATTCACCATTTGGTGTCAGCGTTGCAAGAGCTCCTGGCGAGAGTTTAATTAGGAATCACAGAATCATAGAATGTGAGGGGTTGGAAGGGACCTCTGGAGATCATCAAGTCCAACCCCCCTGCCAAGCAGGACCAGAGGATCTAGCGCAGGTCACACAGGAATGCATCCAGACGGGGCTTGAAAGTCTTCAGAGGAGGAGACTCCACAGCCTCTCTGGGGAGCCCGCTCCAGTGCTCTGTCACCCTCCCAGTCAAGAAGTTCCTCCTCATGTTGAGGTGGAACTTCCTGTGCTCTCGCTTGCATCCATTGCCCTTTGTCCTATTGCACGGCACAAGTGAGAAGAGGTTGCCCCTTTCTTCTGGACACCCAGCCCTCATCTATTGATCCACATTCATTAGATCCCCTCTCAGTCTTCTCTTCTCCAGGCTAAAAAGCCCCAGGTCTCTCAACCTTTCTTCACAAGGCAGAGTAACGAGTAAGAATGCTTCGGAGACGATGAACTAGCGGCCTGACAGAGCACAGGGGATCCCTATAGATAGTACTATATAAACAGCAATGAAATATGCCCGCATCTAACAAAAGCCGTAATGGGAACAACTCCAACTTTGCTTATATGCAAATACTTACGCGGTGAAGTAGCCAGTTAGAGCCGTGGTCCTGCCTCCCTACCTCGGAGCTGCGAAGCTGAAGCAGCCAAGGGCCGAAGGTGACAATCCTAGATTTAAAGTATAAGCACGTGCAGGAGAGGGGAGCAAGGAGACACGCTTCCATCCACAAAGCTGAAAGCGGTAGCTAAAACAGGTAGGACTTACTCCCTGCCTCAGCATTGTTAGGGATTTCCAGGGAATTCCCCGAATTAGGAATTCCTGGCCTAAGAAAACTGTAAAAATTAAGATAAAATGCTAGCGACAAACACACAAATGATACACTGCAAAGCATCTTACAACAGTTCATTGGCTGTTACCTGTTGTGTCAGGAGAGGGTTTTTGAGGCTGTTCTGCAGACTCTGGTTCGTTTTTTTTCATCTGAATAGGATACCCGCTTTTCTCCAACCAAGCCTTCAAGTTCTCAATGTATTCTCTTCCAAACAACGTCGAATCATCAAAGTTGGGGAAGAGCGTTGGCGCTGGAGCCATTTCCTGGAGCCCTACAGCTTCAAGTATTTTCTCTTGCCTGAAAACAGACGCTAGCGCAAAGGTCTGACCCAGCAGGGCTAAAGACTTACGACAAAGAGAAACAGTGGTCTCAAAAGCACTTGCCATCTCTCTTGGATTCCCAAACCCGCTCGTCTTAATGCTTAACTCGTAAGCGTTGCAGGCCATGAGCAGTGGCGTAACACCTTTCAGGAGGCGGTCTTGCAGCCTCATGATGTATTTATCAAAAGGTTTTATTATTTCAAAGAAGCAGTTCTTTGTTTTCACAGCGCCCTTGTCCAGCAGCATATTTAAAAACTCGTTGTCCACTTTGGGAGTTTTCAGAGCAGCGTGTTGTAAACTCTTGATGGTGAAGAAGCAGTAATCTCTGTGTTCTGGCTTCAAGGAGCATTTGAACGAAGCAAGCATTTTCGCACAGGTTTCTGTCTCGAGCTCAAAGAGAGCTCCAAAGAGCCGGGAAAATTCCGCGTCGTTTTTTATGGCGTGAAATCCAGCCCACTTTATAATTTCGATTCCAAACGTTGAAAAAATGTCCGATTTGTCCACAAGGTCAAAATTGAGATTTCTGAAAACATGTGCAGGCTTTGGGAGCCTGAGAATAGGTCTCTGCGTTGGCAGAATAGGTGGCCTCTGATTAGGTCGTGGAAGCAACTTTTGATTAGGGTGCTGGATGGTCACCGGCCTCTGGTTGGGTCGCTCGGCGGCTTCTGGCATTTGATCAGGTTCCAGAGCTGGCTTCTGCTCAGGGCCCGGCAGCAGTTTTTTAGTGTTCCATTTCTTTAGGGGAGTTTTGAGATCTCCTTTGAATACTTTCGTTTTAATGACCCCCCTCGTAATACGCTTTCCTCGCAGAGCTCTTCCCCTGCCCATGGTGCCCCTGCGTATCGGGGGGCGGAACTCGCTGTCAGATTGAATTCCAAAGTCCACCTCATACTCCTGATTCTCCATGTTGCCGTATTCATCCTCCATGAGTCCCGGTGATCTAAAATCACCTAAAATATCTGAAGAACTAAAGTCAGCTTCATGTGGTCCGGTGGCTTCCCAAGAGTCAGGAGGGCCATAGTCCTGGTCATGAGGAGCCAGGCCCCCGTACTCCCGGTCGTGGGAAGTTGGGCGTCCGTATTCCCGGTTATGGGAAGCCGGGTGCCCATACTCCCGATCATGAGATGCTGGGTGCCCAAATTCCCGGTCGTGTGAAGCTGGATGCCCATACTCCCGGTCATGGGAAGCTGGACACCCATACTCCCGGTCATGAGATGCCGGGCGGCCAAATTCCCGGTCATGAGGCACTGGGCGGCCGTACTGTTCGTGGTAATAGTTCTCTTTCCTTATCAGGGGACTAGCAGATCTATAAGAAGGTCCTGGATAGTCATCTCTAGGTTCTTCACTCCATTCATCATGTGGGTGGTGCTGGGCATTGTCATGAGCGTATCTTCCATCATCATGAAAACTGTCATCGTATCTTGGTCTTGGGACTGGCCTTGAATGAGCTGTGAGGATAAAAACATAAACACACCAATGCACTGCAAGTAGTATTCCATTAAAGAAAAATTAATAAACACATTTAGACACAAGAGTCAACACATCAACACTTCTGAAGAGCAGCACACGTACCCAGCTCTAGGATATTCCCATTTGCTTTCTTACATGCATTGAATTAAGTGACACTAAGAAAAAAGCAACAAAGGATTATCGACGCCTAAACACGCACCACAAAACAATTCATCTAAACTTCCACTCTCACTAAAGTTCTGCTCTAAGGCCCATTTTCTACTTGCTCACAACTTGCTCAGTCTAGGAAGATGCAGATGTTGTGCTCATAATGCTTCTACTTGCATTTGTTAGATGTAAAAACATCCAAAGCGTGCCCTTTCCACACTGAATGTTGGAATTCCACAGCAGAACAGAACATCTTATTTTCTACAAATTCATACACAATTACCTAAGATAACATTAAAATCAGAAATGCCAGAATTTCCAAGTGTTTCCTGGTATCCAAGAATCCCTAGTCCCTAATTCCGTTAGTTAATTCAGCAAGTAAAGAACGCTTGGCCAAATTAAGTATTTAAAATAAATTATTTCTTAGGAGCTTATACAACATGAAGAGAACAAATCTCATTTTAAACCTCCCCGTCTCCTATGAATGCAACCCAAGTTATTTCTGCAGACATTTTATATATCAAATTTAGAAGATAAAATAATTTACAGATCATGTTTTGTACACGTTCACATGATTGATGTCCTGCTTTTAGCTTTTTCTCCAAAAATAACATGAAATACAAAGGCCCAAAGGCTTCAAATGCACTCCTACATTTATTTAACTTGTCAGGCATCAACAGAATTCCATCCTGCAGCGATGTCTCTGGAGACCTCCCTGAAATTGGACCCACTCTCTGATGCAGCCTGAACAGAATTCCTTTGTTTGAAATTGGGGTTTTTTGCCTGGAATTTGCATTCCCCATTGAAACAGTGTCAGTCACGGCAAGCTATCGGTTCTTAAATAAAGATGGATGTGGAAAAGCACCAGCAGAAGCCGATGTTTTAGGCAAATACACGCAAATGGAAGGCAAGGAGTCGAACGTGGCTGTTACCCGAATAGCCGGGATCACCCAGCACGTCGTGCCCGGTTTCCGTTACCTTTAAAATGATGGATCGTGTCCCCGACAGCATCGCTCCGCTCCACGCGATACCTTTTAACTTTGTCCTGCACCACAGCATCAAACGTCTCCCGTGTGATCCGCCGAGAGGCCATTTTTATCCTGTACCAACACAGCACAAAGCCGTCCCTGACCGGGGCACGGGCGCTGGGGAGGCTCCCCC
>VZZY01006846.1:4541-61665 GCA_013400335.1 Eurystomus gularis | reverse complement strand
TGGTCACCGCCGGGCTGCGGCACGGCGCTGGAGGCCCAGCCCGGCCCCGGGTCGTGCTGCCCGGCTGCCCGCCCTGCCCTTCTCCCCGGCCTCCGCCTGCCCTTCTCCCCGGCCTCCACCTGCCATCCCGGCCCTGCTCTCCTCGCTGGCCACCTCACTTACCTTCCCTTCCACCTCGCCAGCCGGTCCCGCTGCTCCTCCCGCCTGTCCCTGCCCGTCTCCTGCCCGCTCTCTCCCAGTGCCCCTTCTCAGGGGTCTGGTGGGGGCTTGTGTCAAGCGTCGGGCTTCTCTTCCCTTCAAAAGCCTCTTGATCGAAGCCAGGCTCAGACGAGCAGATGCGCGCCCAGATGTGCGACGTGATTTTGGGTTTGTTTCTCATGTTGCTGTGATCCCGAGGATAAGGCGAGTTCGTGTTTCTCTGCTGGGGGGTAGGTACCAGCAGGACGTTAAGTGCAGGTCTCTCACCGTCTTCTTCTGTCCTACTTCAGCACAAGTGGAAAGTTGCAGAGCAGGGGTGACTTTCCCACTTTGCCTTCAAACGTGGAAATGGAAGAAGCGTCTTGGATTGGATTTAAATTGTAGCGTGAAAAGACCCAGGGAAAATGCTGGGAAGGGCTGTGCAAGGTTAAGAAACGCCATTCCACCTTCCCCGCTGCACGCAAACGTGGAACTCGCTGTACCGCGGGCATAGCGGTTGGTGCTCTGCAGTTGCCTTGTTGACCTTAAACCCGTGCTCCCCTGAAGTCCAGAGGAGTTGGAGTTGTGTCTGTGTTGTTGACGGGGCCTTTCCTGGTGGCTGTTAATTTACACAGAGCAGTGTTGGAGTCTGCTGTCACTTGTGTTGGGTTCTTATGCCTCACGGCTGCATTAACTGCAAGGCTTTTTCTGGAGGTTGTGTGTTCCTCCGATGTTTTTCTGTGGTTTGATGGATTTAGAGTGTTTTGAAAACATGCTGGGTTTTAAATGGCTCTAGTTTGGGAGAAGGGTGTGTGTGTGTAAGGGAACAGAAGAGCTGTCTGTGGGTGTTGGAAAACAGCTGAGGGAAGAGGGACTGTGTAATAAGGGTACCAGAGGGTTGGTGCCATCACACCAACAACCTGTGGGTAAAGGCATTTAAAAATAATCATGATATTGGGTGTCTAAACCACAGGGCTGAATTTCAGGTAATGCTGAGCATCTTTACATCCTTCTGGAGCTGTGGATGCTCAACACTTACTTTTCTTTCCCCGAGCAAGTCAAAATTATTGTTTAGGACCTTAGAATGTTGGTTTTGAGGAGAGGTGCTGCAGAGAGGGGGGGACCAGGACTGTCCTCAGTGTTGGTTTTCTGGAGGAACTCTCTGACCCCAATGATTGCTTCAGGCGGTGGAATTTTAGCTCTTGATAGGACAACACGATGAGTCAGGAGCTGCCATCACTTCTTTTTGCTTGACCTCCACTGACTTGGGCGGCCCCCACTGCCAGTGTGTGTTCCAGGCGTGTTTGGTGTGTTAAACTGGGCTTCAGGAGGTTACATAAAACCTGAGGTGAGCACCAACATGACGCTGAGCGTGTGGTTACCTGGGGAAGCAGATGGGCTCCGTACAGGTCAGACAGGTTTGCTGTTAGAAAAAACCTCAGGGACCAGAAATCCTTCTTCTGGTAACTTTCAGACTTCATTGGAACCTGCGGTGCTTTGGCTGAGCAGAGTTGATGCTTAACTTGGCATTAATTTTTGTACAATTTAGGGCAAGTTCACCAGACAGAGGGGTGGGTAACTTGTGGTGTAGCACAGCTCCGTACAGCCGGTGTGGAATGACGCCTTGTGGGTTGTTCTGTTTAATGATGGAAGATTTGAGTCCTTTCTTTTCTTTTTTTTTTCTTTTCGTAGGCGATTTAAACTGCTTGGGTTTTAGAGCCGAGATCGTAATTACCTGTTATTGTGTTGAAATAGTTCCTGGCAAAGAGTGCCCGTGTATTGACGGGGAGTTGCTTGTATTCCAAATAATCTCAGTTTGAATTGAAAAATTTCGTCTGTGCTGGGATCTGTCACTTGGGGACCTCGTGTGTGCCCGTGGGGACAGTCCGGGGAATATATCAGGAGCCCACCGATGCTCCTATCTGAAGGGGCCTGCTGGAGCTCTGCCCATCAGGAGGTCATAGATAACATTTTCTCCTCATTTCTTTATGACATTACCTTTGAGAATTAATCTTGGGGAGAAATATTTAAGCTCTTTGTGCTGTGAGGCGCTTGGGGTTTTGGGGGGTTGTTTCTCTGAGTGCTGCTCCTGAAGGAAGGTGGTTGCTGGCTGACCCAGGGAGCGGGTTCAGCAGAGGTCCCCTGCGAGGCAGTGCCCGTGTCGAAATGCTCCCTTCTCCCTCAGATAAAGCTGTCGTCTGTCTTGCAGATAAGAGCCAGCCTTCGTTTTTTTGGCTGTGGAAAGCACAGTTGAGGTGTTCCCAGCAACAATCTTCTTTCAGCAACTGAAGAATGAAGTACTGTTCGTTCTTGCCAAGCTTTTCTCTGTTCTGTGGCTCACGCCTTCCTTCCAAGCTTCGCTCAAAACGCAAGTCTCCTGGACTCTCTCAATACAGCTGGCTTGGCTAGCAGAGGTTTGGATTTAACCATTTCTCAGTGCTCAGCAACTGGCTTAATTCAAGTCAGATAATCCGAAACCATGCAAAGAATTTGTATCTTTTATCCTCAGTTGTATTGGCAGACCTGCGTTGTATCTGGCTGAGGGACGCGGGAGGAGCATTTATTTTATGCTTTGGGGCTAAGAAAGCATTAGAAAAACTAAACTCTTCCAGATACTGGAATTTAGTGAGTCTTTTAATCATTGATTCTTTAAAACCACGCTAATGCTTTCGGTACAGACCTTTACAGGAAGAAGTGCAGTGGACTATTCATAGCTAATGTTTTGGGATCAGATTTGTATGCAACTGAAAGATGAATGTGACTGAAGAGAGCTGAGTCTGCAGGGCATATCTGTTCTGGATTTTTAATGGCTTAATCAAACTGGAAGGCAAAGACGGACCTCAAGGGGCCAGCCACTTATAGTTCATCCCCCTGTTATGAGTGTTTCAGCCCTTTTTTCTGTGATTTTCTGTGATGCTTTTGCTCCAAGGGTGAATTTAAGGCAGCAGTAATCTCAGCTCTTACCACATCTCTTTCTCTGTCAGGCTCAATTGCTGAGTTTAACAATAACAATTGAAGGAAACCTAATTGAGCAACTTCCCTGGGCACTGGGTAACTTCAGCCTGCCTGCAAAAACGCGTGAAAATGTCTGCAGGAGAACCCTCTTGGTTTTCTTTTCTCCTAATTTAATTACACGCTTTCATTAGCGGTGTTAACGACATCACAATAATAAAAAGAGTTAGGAACTGGGTATTGAGTGATGAGGGAAGCTGGTGTGTCCGAATGGAGTTACACAGTGGCTTTACCTGGGTGGAACTGAAATCCTGCCTCAGAGCCGAGCCGTGACTTCATCCCAGTTGGTGTGGCAGCGATGTCTGTGAGCTGTACGTACAGGAGGTGCTGTGCACAGCTCCCAGCGATGGAATAAGACAATCCTCTTAAGTTTGTCTGCACCTTGCATTGTCTCCTGGGTTTTAGTGGTGATTAGAGAGCAGGGGAGTAAGTTTCTTCTGCCCATCTCACAGATCCAGTGCGTTTTGTGGGCATCAAGTCACAGCAGCTCTTGCTTGCTGGAGCTATGTGGGTTTGCTGTTACCTGCCTGTCGGGGACCTCCCGTGTCCAGGGCTCTAAACTGCTTCTAAAATTACTTCTGGGGTTGTCCTAGGAAAAAAACCGATCATTTCTTAGCAGATAGCTGCTGTGGGATTCAGCTAGCTGATGGTGCTGTTTGCTTTGCAGGGTATCTGCTGTCCTTGCAGGATCGCCGCTGTTCTTTCAGAAACCTTAGTGTTTTGTGACAGGTCTAAATTCCACTGGAGAATATCAGACAAACATGTTTTTTTCAGTAGTGACACGTCGCAAGCCCGTCCCCGGGCTGGGTGCCCGGGCTTCTCTTTCCGACTCTGTAGTAACGTGAAAACTGTCATTTCTAGACCCGCTTTAGCAGCGAAGGTATTTTTCTGTTGCCAGGTCGTTTTGGGTCTGCGCAGGCGTTGGTTTGGGTGTTGGTGAAGCCTGGAGAGGTTGGGCAGCGGCATTTCAGCCTCCATCAGCTGTGGCTTTTGTACAAACCTCAGATCTCCTTCCCACTGCTCCTGGAAGCTGGTGGTGTTGGTCTGCCCGTGGCAAGCGTGGGCATAGCTGGTAAAATACATAAAGGAGGGATTTCAGGCAGGTTGTGCTATAGTGGTGTGAAGTCAAACTTGTAAATAAGGTTTAATTTTGAAATGTATAATAACCTACATGCCTTTACTCCAGCAACGTGATTGTAATTGTACCCTAAGTGGAGAATTCATGCTCATTTCTTAGTCCTGAAACTCCCTGGCTCTTCTGCTGAGGAACTAATTATCTTAAGACCGTAATTTAAAATACATTTAACTGACATCTCTGAAATACAGCATCATGATGGGATTCACAAGCAGCTGGGACAGCCAGGGCGGTTTTCCCTCTGAACCCCCACCCGGCTCTGGGCAATGAACTGGCACCTGCCTGTAAGACATTCCTCCTGGTAGGTTGCTTTTATCATCTGAATAACTTGATTCTGTCTCGCCTGTCCTTTTAATCAAAATCCCCACCAAGAGAAGCAGAACGTCTGACTTGTCAGAGAGTCAGTTTGACAGCTTGATTGAACTCGCTCAGGTATTCATTAAGTGCCGCAAGAGAGAGCTGGGAGAATGGAGGGGGAAGACTCACAACGCTCTGGTTTTTAATGTGCGGAGCATATTCTCTGCATCTCCTGGAATGCGAGGAATGAAACTTTGTTTTAGGCTGCAGACGTTGCTGCAATTGCTGGAACACAGGCAGGATACCTAGAAAGAGTCCCAGGGCTCGAAGGACCATCCCGAAGCAGAGCAATGCAGCCAAGTCCATGGGTTGTCTAAGATGCTGCTGCCAGAAACGAAGGGCCTGAGCTGCCCCGTTTCACAAACTTGGTAAATAATCTTTAATCTGCAACTGAATTAGCACAGCCACGTTGCCAGCAGTGTTTTCTGATGGGCTTGAGGCTGGATGCCCGAGTAAGCGCTTTGTGCTTGCAATAAGCTATCATGAATTTTGTTGTAAAAACACGGCATATGTTACTCATTAAACCTCTTTAACTTTTGAACTCGCCTTCGCCAGCAGTTTTGCTTTCTGATGATATACTCTCTTCGGGGAATGGTTTGCTCTGCGGCGTGTAGTGCTGAGGAGCCTGGGTCCAGAGCGACAAGGACTCGTGTAACTACAATATAAATAACACAGAAGTGTTACCAATAAAATAAATCTAATCCACAGCTTTTCTTTTTCTTCTTCTTCTTTCCTGTGGCTTTGTAAACAGAAGTAATGACTGTGTGCAGAGCGGTACGAAATACAAGGATTTAAAAAACATCCAGCTGCTCCATGTTGGGTTTCGATGGATTACTTAATGAGCGAGTCGGGTTTCTTTATATGCAAAAGAATATCTGGCTTCTAATGACCGAGTGCTACAAATTCGCTTTAAAACAAAGCTCTGTTCTGTCTCTTGAATGTGCGTTATTGGTCATAACAGTCAGATTTGGGTTAAAAACTCACCGACGTCACAGTCCAGCCCGACTCCAAAATAAAATAGAGCTGCATTACTCTGCAGCGAGCAAACGTGAATAAAAATAATAAATGGCTGTTATTTCTGTGGGCAGTTTTAACGTGTAACTGAGCATACAGGCAGGTGTTTGTAAGATCAGGGCACTGGGCACTAAAAATAAAAAAAGAACATGTCTGAATAGGATCAGAGAGAATATTGGTGAGTAAATGGGTATCATCTTCACGCATGTGCCTGTTCTAAAATAAGTCCAAGCTTCATAACATCAGTTTAGTTCTTAAAATTTCCTTTTAGTCATCTCTTTCTCAACCATCTTTCAAAACTACGTTTTGAAATAAAGTTGCATGTTTCATTCCTAAGCTCTTTGGCATGATTTCTATTTTGGTGGGTTTATTTTTGGTAGCAATAAATCTGATATTGTGACCTACATTTCTTCATTTGAGACAGCCCAGGATAATCGCTCTACCTGAGATTTCTTTCATGCTTGTGCTGGAAGGCGTTGGTTTACATACAGTTCCAGGTACATGAGATAAGGAGTAAAGGAAGGAACTACAGATAGTAATTAGAAATAATCAGCAGTCTGTGTTCATAAAAATAATTGAACTGCTCTGCTCCGTAGTGTTATGAGTCATCTTTGGCCTTGATCCTTACGGGAGTTGTTGTTCACGTGGTCAAGCTTCTGTGATAGAACTTTTCAAGTGCAAGCATGGCTGCTGTTTAGGTCACACTTTGGTCCATAAGGTGTTGTCTTTCATTAAAATGTGGAGTTATTACCCTCCGAGCAACATCCTGCAATCTCCTCTTGTTGAGAACTCCCCCAGGAGTTGTGAACGCGTCCATACGTGTCTTCCCAAAGCTCTAGCAAGTGATGTCTGGTGTTGGAGATACCCAGGTGGGTTTGTCCTCCTTTGGACTGAGCGCTTGGGTCGTGCGTAGCTTCATCATCACAAATTGGTCATGCACGACTACAGACAAGGCTGAGCCGTCTCTGGCTTTGCGTTAATATCTCTGCTGCAACCGAGGGGGTTTGAAAGTGAAGCCTGGCACTAATTTATGAGAGTGATGTGGAGGGAAAAAAAAAAATAGGTCAGCAAGTATGAAAGGTGCTGACAAGCATATAATATTGAGAGATTGTTAAAAAGGAAAAAAAAAATAGTCTTAAGACTGTCTTTCCAAGCGAGCGAGCTGTGCCTGAGGTGTCCTAGGCATCAGTGGGGGGCCGAGGTGAAGTAACTTGCTGGAGGACACGTGAGAAGGCTGCGGAACAACTGGGGAGCAGCTCGGGAATTCAGATTTCCTAATCCCGTGTCCCTTGAAAGGAAGCTAACAATGGAAATGTGACTATTTGAGCAGGTTTGTTGCTTAGAAAACCAATCTTTGTAGCTACACACCCTGTTTATGAATAGATTTGGAACTCAAGAGGCCACCTTTCTGTGCCAGCTCAAGGTTTTCAAACTTTAGCTCTTTCATTTCTGCGTATTGAAGGATGAAAAAGTCGCATCATGAAAAGCAGAAACACTCGGAAGTTAGTCGCTGAAGGGATAGCTTAGATTTAAAGTGTTATCTCTGTTTATCCTCTGCAGCTGAGGCTGCACAGACCTTGCCTTTCATATCAGAGCAAACTGCCCCGATTCAGGAGCCGCCAGCACACGTGCGTTGTTGCAACGGGGAAGAAAGTGAGCTCTGAAAGCACCGGCGTGCTGCGCTCGGTCAGCTCGCTGGCGTCATCAAAATAGCCTTTGTGGCACGTGTGAGGCATTGGATCCATCTCTTTCCTAAAATAACCTCCAATTGCTTACGGCAGCCCAGCGGGACTGACTGCTGGGACTATTTTTTTCCATTTTTCCAGAGCTGGGTTTTAAATTTCTTCTGTGCCTTCTGTGCTATCTAGATGCTGAGCAGTCAGACTGAGCAGCGACCAAACTCCTCCCTGTAAGCGATGGAAGAGGACGGGGCAGGATCCGATTCTCTTCTCTAGAAACTAGGGATATTTTGATGCTGTAACTTCCAGCTGAGCTCCTTGGTGGGCTGAAAAGAGTGAATATGACTGATGGCACCAAAAGTACCCCCCACACGTATACACTTGCACCTGGGAGGAGATGGGGCTGGGCTCCTGGAAATGCTCCTCAGCTGGGAGCTTGGGATAGGGGTTTTCCTGCTGAAAATGGCCCTGGGAGTAGCTCGCTCCTCATTCCTGTACAAGCTTTTTCTTACCTCCCTATTTCCTGCTTCTGATGCTTTATCCTTCTTTTCAATTTAGGAGCCGTAGCTCTTCTGCCCACTTGTAAGTGCAACTGGTATGGGTAATGGTGTGAGAGAAGGTCAAGTGGATTTCAAACAGCAGGATGTGGAGCCACTTACATCAACCCATCTCCCCGCCGAGGTAAGAGCAGCAGATTGTTGGGTCTGTGTGGTGGGTTTGACAGAAGAGCTGCATGGCTACTGTCCAAAGGAAGCATCTCAACGGGATTTGTAGCGATAGGATGCGGGGTAATGGTTTTAAGCTAGAAAAGGGTAGATTTAGGTTGGACATTAGAAAAAAGTTCTTTAATATGAGGGTGGTTGAGCACTAGAACAGGTTGCCCAGGAAGGTGGTGGAGGCCCCATCCCTGGAGATGTTCAAGGTCAGGCTTGATGGGGCTCTGAGCAACCTGACCTAGTTCGAGATGTCCCTGCTCAGTGCGGGGGGGTTGGACTAGATGACCTTTGGAGGTCCCTTCCAACCCAATGCATTCTGTGATTTTGTGGTTTGGGCTGCAGAGCCCTGAAGGAGCTGCAGTGTGTGTGCAAGGCACGTAACGTCTAACTCGTGCTTTCTTGGGGGATGGCCAAGCAGTTGCAGCCCTCAGAAGAGGCTGGGCATCACTCAGAGCTGATGGGCAGGCAGGGCTGCGTTCCTTCTTCAAGGTTATGTCTTGTGTCCAGTGACAGAGCAGGGAAGAGAGCCGCGTGTCTTGGTTTCCCTGCTCTCGCTGCTGTTGGAAGCGCTAGAGTAGAAGGTGGTGCTGAACCTTGGTCTGATTTAGACCAAAACTCAGGCTGAAGTTCACCCAGTGCTGCCTTTGCATGGCTGCCCTTGCGATCAGCACCCGGCAGGCAGAGGTTGGAAGGGAAAAATCAAACTGAACCATCTCTTTTGGTAACAAACATTAACTCTTCCATTGTGAAACATTCTGAAAAAGGAGAAATGTTAACTCCTCCTCTCCATGCAAACACAAAGCATCTCAGAAGTTAACGCTCCAAAGTCTTGTCTTGACTTGCCTTTCAGTCCATAACCTTCACGGTGTTGGATTTCAAGTTGGTGACTTGCTTTCTGCCCATGTTGTGAGAAGATATCTGCTTTATAAATATGAGCTGTGGCAGGAATGTCAATAACAAAAGCACTTCCATTCCATTTATCATAGTAAGAAACCTGTCTTGTTTTATTCTCAGGATCTTGGGAGCAGTGGGGAAATAAAGCTTGTGTGTTGCTGCAAGGGCAGGAAAGAAACTTGCCTTCTCTAGATGCCTAAATGAGGAGGTGATAGCGACTTAGCTTTCAGAAATCTAAACAGGGAGAAAACAGCACGTGTAAGAGGTAGCAGACCTTGGAACATTGCATCAGGGCAGACAAATGCTTCATGATCTGACCAGGAATTTACTACACTGGAAATTTTGAAGAGAATTTTGTCCCAAGTTCCTTGAGAGGGGTTAAATGCTGTAGCAAAGGTAAAATGTGACGACTTTTGCTTAGGACTGATTGTGTCTTACTGAACAATGCTTTGTCCCAGGGTAACCAGGAGAAGAAGAAAGTGCTCAACTCTCTGATGTCTGGTGCATTGGCTGGTGCTGTTGCTAAAACTGCAGTAGCTCCACTGGATAGGACAAAAATCATGTTCCAAGGTGAGTCTCGTTGGCTTTTGCAAAATGCTCTTACTTTATAGTTAGCAAAACCCAGAGCAGGTTCTGCTCTGCTCAGCCAGCCCGTTCTCCTGTGCTTTGCCCTCCTGCACTCTGCAGAGACCTGGCAGGATGCAGACAGAACGGTGACGTTACCGCAGTGAATTGAGTCAAAAAACCTATTGTTTGATTCCTGGTAGGATTATGGCAGGTGTCAATCAGCTGTGCATCTGGCCCGTGCTCTTGGATCCAAGACCCATGGTAGTCAGCAAGAGTGTTGCTATTTCAGTGTAGCGCCAATGCACGTATCATCAACAGGACAAGAGGAAACGGCCTCAGGCTGCACCTGGGGAGGTTGAGGTTGGACACGAGGAACAATTTCTTGCTGGCAAGGGCTGTGAAGGGCTGTGCCAGGCTGGGCAGGGCAGTGGTGGAGTCCCCATCCCTGGAGGGGTTTCCAAGCTGTGGAGATGTGGTGCTGAGGGCCAGGGGTTAGTGCTGCCCTGGCAGTGCTGGTTGGATTCGATCTTAAAGGTCTCTTCTGATCAAAATGATTCTGTGATTCTCTGCTTTGGGTTGGAGACCGATGCCAGTGGCTCATCCGCGTTGGCTGGCCACGTGCATTCCGTGACATAAGGGTGCGTTTTGCAGTGCAGAGCAAGTAGCCTCTGTAAAGGCAACATCTGAGGGCACAGTTGGTACCACTCTGGATTTCTGTGTCTGTTCCGTTTGGAGAAATAAGGTGGGGAAGGGAAAGGAGCAATCTAAGGAGATGTGGTGACACTGGAGGGAGGTGAGCGAGCAGTTTGAGTTTCTGGCTAAAGGCTGCGTGCCCGCTGTCCCTGCGCAGAGGTAGGCAGTCGTTACTACGAGTTGCACTGTGTTGCAGCTCAACTGGTTTGGTTGGGGTTGACGTTCCTGATGAGAAGTCCTCCGAGAGGCCTTGGAGCTGCGTGCCTAGCTTTGTGGTGCAGAGCCCTTTTGGAGTCCCTGGAGCGTGTAACAGAAAATGGAATTCATCTCATTGGAATAGAAGATTCTGACGTGTTTAGCGGGGTTTGGGATTCAGCCCCATCGTGGGCTCTGCTCAGTTCCCCTGTTTCAGCGCAGGAACCATCAGCCACACAAATTGTCCCAGCGGGAAGAGCGCGGGCGGTTAATACAGCAGACATGTGGTGAGGCCAGGAATTTTAAATCCAGTTGACATCCCAGATTAAATGAATTGGGTAGGTTTAATCCAGTCCCTGGATGAGATTTAATTTTGAATTGACTTTCATTTGACATGATTTTCATTCTCAGCGTAGCACAGGGGCTGAGCTCCGGAATAGCGGGGACACAGATCAGGGGGTTGAAGCTGCAGGGCTGGGATTGTGTCCACGAGCAGGGGCTCGTGCGGCAGCGAGGACGTGCTGTGCTCTCTGCCCAGAACAAACACTCTAGATCATCCTAGGTTGGAAATGTCAGCACCAGAAGTGAGGTGGAAACTGCAGAGCTGGGCTGAGTCAACAGCTGAGCTGATTAATCACCTTTAAGACCTGAAGGAAATGATTAAAACATTCCTGCTCCAACCAATTTTGTAGCATCTCATGGATTTCTTGGTCCTGCCTGTCAGGAGGGAAAGGATCTTTGGGCCATGTGAGGTTGTCCCTTGAACTAGAGGCTGGCGAATTTTCCTGGGGGAGAGGGAGAAGAGCTCTTTCCCATTGCAGAGCCAGCTGCAATTGGCTACTGAGGTGGTTTTATTTCTTAAAAAAAGTGTTGAATTGCATAAAGGAGCAGCGTGGTGAAAATGTATTTGCATGGGATTGCTTGATACACTTGAGAGGTTACAAGTCTCCGAGGAGTTTGAAGGGAACGGCGATAGACACTTAATTGGAACCATGTTTCATTAGCGTTGCTCTTCGGGCTTGAGCCTGAGTTTCCCTCCCGCTGTAGGAATGTTACAAAACAGACCCGCTGTATGCCAAATAAATCTTGCTTCCAAATGCCTTGTGTATTACCTAGTTAAAGAGATGCTGTCACTTTGAATGGAGGCAGGAAAAGAAACTGAGTGTTCATTTGAGTTTTGCTAGGATGAAACCACTCTTGCGTGGAGCAGCACTAAGCAGACCCGCTCCGTGCCGGGTTCCGGCACTGGTCTGGAACCTGTGCATGGAAATGTTCCGCTAAAATAAGCAGTTGGTGCAGTTTTGATTATTTTTTTTTTCATTTTTTATTTATTCATTTATTTTTAGCGCTTTCAAAAGTGTGACAAGCTGAGCGTTTTCAGAACAGTAGGTGGAAAAATGAACTTGGGTGCTAAAGAGTTTAGGAGCACTTGCTAGTGGAAAGTCTTGGTTAATTATAAAGAATCTCTATTTTGCATTACTTCTTTTGCTTCTATTTTTATCCCTTAGATAAAATGCCTGTATGGTTTATTTGATCCATCTAAACATAAGACCTAATGCTCATTTTTTTTCTTTTTAGTGTCTTCAAAAAGATTTTCTGCCAAGGTGAGGTGATGTGTCTGTTTCCTAAAGTGTTTGATTAATGGTACTAATCACCCTGACAGCATCTTTTGTTTGTATTTATTTAACTTTCTCGCTTGGGTTTTATTGGCAGCGCTCCTGGTGGAGGAGCACAGAGGGAAAGACGGGAAGCACAATTGTTTATAATACTCCTTAGGACGGTGCTCGTTCATGTTTTCGTCCAGTGCCTGGCACAGAGAGGCCTCAGTCCTCCTTCGTGCTCCAAATTCTGCCTGTGACATGACAGCAAATGTTGTGGCATCGCTCAGGGCTCTGTTTTATCAGACCTTCTCCTTGCTTGCTTTCCCCCAGTCTCCACCGCAGTTGTTTCAGAGTATATAGGAAATGAGAATTTGGGAGCTGATCGCTGTCGTGGCTCACTGAATGTCCTGTTCATTGCGGCTGTTCCGTGTGTGCTGCGCTAGTATGTGTAATCCAAATGGTTCTGTCTTATACTAAGAAGATTAATTTGGGTTGGGGAATGGTTTGTGCAAACAGCAGTCCAGCCCCGTGCCTTGCCCTCGGAGGGAAAATGAAGACGTCTGGAATGTAAAACTCTGTCTTCCTGACTCTGGCTCTTTTTTCGCTCTGATGTGTCTGATTTGGTGTCCCCAGAGAAGACGTTTTCGTTGCCTTATTCTGGAGTCAGGGTCGCGAGCGTAAACAGCTGATTCCAGCTTCCCGTGGTTGGGGTGGGAAGGAGGATTTGGAGAGGTTAAGCTATAGGGTCACCCTTTCCCCCCCTCTTTTGTTTGGACTCCCTCTTATCATGATCTCCCTGCCTGACCTTTGATCCGTTGCCTGCAGGAAGCCTACAGGCTGATTTATCGCACCTACCTCAACGAAGGCTTCTGGAGTCTCTGGCGAGGGAACTCAGCCACCATGGTCCGTGTGATCCCTTACGCTGCCATTCAGTTCTGTGCGCACGAAGAGTACAAGCAGCTCCTGGGGAGTTACTACGGCTTCCAGGGAAAGTAAGATGCAGCGTGGCTTTGATCCTTGCAGAGGAGGATGGAGCAGTTTGTGGGACCGTAGGCTGTAGGGAGGGAGGACGTTTCTCTGCTTCGTGCAGAACTCCTGCGTTGGAAGCTCTGCTGGTGCAGAGCTGTGCTGGCCCCTCTCACGATGGCTTCGCAGAACAGGGTGTGTGAGGGGCTAAGAAAAGGGCCGGGCTTCTAGTCGTGCACAGGGGAGATCTCTGGGAGAAGAAGACCCTGTCTTCTAGAGGCGTGAGCAAGAAGTGGCCTAGACATTGAGTTAGCGCTTCCCTGTGCTGAGAGTGGTCAGGCAAAACAAAGAGCTTTTCTTTGCAGGAGAAGCAACGAGATCCAGCCTTGTGCTGTTGTCTGAGCCGTGCACGTGGCCTGAGCCTCCTGCTCTTGGGCATGTAGTGTCTGAGACACCCCAGGTCAGGCTTGCTGTCCTCAGCAGAGATTTCTCTTGGCCTGTATGTCTTGAATGACTGTGGCAAACCACAGCTGCTTCAACCCCCACCCACCCACCTCTCTTCAGGCAGGGAAGGGATTCAGTAGCTGATAGAGTAGAGCCATCCTCAAAAGCCACGTAGTATTTCCATCTCCAGGTGATCTGTTTGGTCTCTTCTCTCACCTTACTTTAGAGCGCTGACACCCTTTCCTCGATTCATTGCTGGCTCTCTGGCAGGCACAACGGCTGCCATGTTAACCTACCCCTTGGATATGGTCCGTGCTCGAATGGCTGTCACGCCGAAGGAGATGTAAGTGCCTAACGAAAGCGAGTACAAGCACCACCAACAAACGCAGAACTTTCTTTTAAGGTCAGATGACTTTATTCCCATTTTCTGGGTCACTTCTTGCTCGGAGCCTTTGGTGTAATAAACCTCTTACTGCTGGGGTCTGAGCACTGATTAAATGACCAGAGCCCTGGTTAGTCCCAGGGCTGGAAGGAGATTGATACTGAAGGACCTCCCTAGCGAAACCTGCGTGTGGGTTCTTTAGGAGGCCAGCTGGCACAACGCCTCCGAGAGAGCGAGCAGACAGGACAGCACGTGGTGGTAGGGCTAGAGGAGAGCTGGTCACTGGCTTCTCCGCTTACAGCCAGGCTTCTGAAATCCCTTCTGAGCTGTTTGATGGGCTCAGAGCTGAATTAATTAATTGTTGATCCTTCAGAAAGTCCCGTTGGAAATATTAGTGGTGTGTGCAGGCACTAACCAGCACAGATTTGGTGTTCCTGTGTCCACATGCTAGGTACAGCAATATTGTTCATGTCTTCATCCGAATATCCCGAGAGGAAGGGTTGAAGACGTTGTATAGGGGATTTACACCAACCATCCTTGGAGTGATTCCGTATGCTGGGCTTAGCTTCTTCACCTACGAGACGCTGAAGAAACTACATGCAGGTAAAGGCAACTGGATTTGCTTTCAGCTGGACCGGTGCGGGCATGTAGGCTTTTGGCCAGCTTGGGGGGTTTGAGTTCAGTGGTACAAGTCCTTTTCCTGGCCTTGAAGCCAGCTGCAAAGTTCTGTGCTTGTGGAGGAGGCCTTGTGCCTCCCTCTCTCCAACTCTAGACTATGAAGAAGGCAAGCTGCAGAAAAGCAGCCTCTGTCTTGCAGAGGAACGAGAAAGTGCAAGCCCTGGCTGCGGAAGGACTTGGTTCCGTACCAAGTCAGCCAACAGCCAAGTTGGGAACAAAATCCTCAGGAGCTCTGGCACTCGGGACTCCCTTTGGCTCTCGGCCCACTCGACCTTAGTCGTGTGTTTATTACAAGAAGCTTCCTACACTCTGCTACTTTCTCTTCCCCAGATCACAGTGGGAAATCGCAGCCATCGCCTCCGGAGCGGCTTTTGTTCGGTGCCTGTGCGGGCTTGATTGGGCAGTCAGCTTCTTACCCCCTGGATGTGGTTCGCCGACGCATGCAGACGGCGGGGGTTATGGGACACACGTACAGTTCCATCCTTCTCACCATGCAGGAGATTATAAGAGAAGAGGGACTAATCCGTGGCTTGTACAAAGGACTCAGCATGAACTGGGTCAAAGGTCCAATTGCAGTGGGAATAAGCTTCACAACCTTTGACCTGACGCAGATCCTTCTCCGTAAATTACAGCACAGCACTAATGTTGAAAGGTAGTAGCTTAATCCCCACAGCCCTTGCTGGGGAAAAGTACAACACGTGTAGAAAGAGCAATGCTAGCGTTCCCTCACTCTGTACATGCTCTCCTGCAGCTGAGAACTTACCTTTCTTGTTTGGTTGGTTGGTTGGTTTTTTTTTTTTCTGTTGTTGGATTTTTATTTTTTTTTTCCTTCTTAATGAGCCTCTGAGTTACCTGGAAACCTCGACCTGAAACTAACTCTTTTCTAAACAAAAGTCTTCTTCCAGTTCTGCAGAGCTGAGTCCTCTAAAGTAGCTGCCTCACCCTTCTGTGTTACTCCTTGGTACCGGGAGTGGAGCCTCTCAAACAAACGTGTGCTGCTGCTGGCTCCTCGCCTGGGCTCTGCGGGCAGATGAAGCGGTGGCTGATGAGAGAGAGGACTTGGTGCTGTTGGGATGACCCCCTGAAGCCGGGGAGTGACTGCTGCTCCTGGTAGGCCCTTTTTAGTTACAGAACACGTGTTAGCAGTCTACCAAGTGCAATATTCCAGTTAGTCCGTAGGGAATTCCCGATCCCCCTGACCTGTAAGCATCAGTCTCCGTAAAATGGGACACAGCAGGATTTAACAGGTCCAGGTCACTTCTTTTGTTCTGGAACTGGAAGGTGAGCTCTGGCTGGAAATGCTGCCCTTTTCCAAACGTTCTTCTCATTTCTGGGTTGAGTTGCATAAAATACCCTGTGCTTGCAACGTCCCTCTGAGATTACCAAAGACTGTAGAGAGAGGGGAGGGAAGTTTGAGCGTTTCCGTAAATCCCATCCTCATGTTCATTGTCCGTGTTGTCGACCAGGGGCTGTGCCGGGATTCCCAAACTGGACTGACTCGAAGGGCGGGCGTGCTTTCGGGCTCCCCAAACCCTCGCGTTGCCATCATGGTCTTAACGGCAGCGTTTTCATCAGGCTGTCGTGTTGACGCACTAGAAAAGCAAGTGTTACATAAAATCTAAGCAGTTTTATCCTTTCAGTATTATTGTTGCCGCTTTGTGCACGATGCAGGAACAAACATCTCGGATGCACGTGTGGTTTAGCTCTCCCGAAAGGCTGCTCGTGTCTGGTGAGTGCAGCCTCGTAGCTGACTCGAGCTGTTGGCCCTGCTTCTGAACAACCTCGTTGTCTTTTGGTGCCTGCTGTGTAGGTCGCATCACCTCTGTTCCTTGGTCCACACCTAAGCCCGCTTGCTTTTGTTCCTCGAGTTCTTCTGGACCGACTGGGTCCTCGGGAGAATGGGCTCCACAACCGGTACGGACCCTTCAGAAATCATCTGTCGTGCCAATCGTTTCCAGTCACAATTTGAAAAGGAACAGTAAAGCACCTTTCCGTGTCTCTATTTCAAATCAGTTTTCAGGGAAGTGGAGATTTGGGGGTGGTTTTGTTTTGTGTTCCATTCCTATATTCAATTTGGAGTGCAAGAGAGGTCAGAGCAAACTTAGACTTCTCGGAGAATCAGATTATGTAAACCAAGATTAAAAATCCCTTTCCAGCCAATACAGTCTGTAGCATATAAAAGAAAAGCATCGTTTAAAAGCTGCCCTTTTCTGCTGTGTGGACTTCAGCCGTTGTAGTTTGAGCCTCGTGTCACGGCTTAATTAATGTGAATGGAGGTAATTGCACAATTGGTAGAAATAGCTTTCTCCTTTCGTCTTTGCACTCGTTCTTTGGAGCATAACTTGCTTCTAATGCCAAATATTTCCCTAGGAGTTGAGCACCTGGGCTTCCATGTTGGGGACGTGGCCGAGAGCCAGCGTACTGAAGTGTCAGGCGTGTGTTGTTCCCAGCGCGCGCGGGATGGATCCTGCTTGAATGGTTATGGACGGGCAGGGTATTAACCTCAGTAACTTCGGCCTCCGAGCCCACTAATGATGATTTCCGTTGTGAAACTTGACTGCAGTCACTGATTTACCTTGTGATTAAAGAAATGTTAGGTGGTGTGTTTTCTTTAGAGATGGCAGCCATGAACTCTGTGTGGTTTTTGCTCCCGTTTCCTACACAAGATGCTTCTCTTCATTCGGGTGAAATTTTGTTTAGTCCTTTGCAAGAGCTCTGATTTCTTTTCTCCAATGGAGAAGCTGATTAATTCTGCTCTTGGCTTTTATCTTGTCTGGCCCAGTGAGGAGAGACTGAGGCAGTTGCATCCTACCACAGGAGCGAGGAACAGACCAGCAACTAGGTGTGTCAGCAGTCGGCTGTGCGTACGTGCGTGTCTGTGCGTCTGACTGTGTGTACAATCCGTGCCCAGCTCGCTCTCGGCTTGGAGGCCACCCGGTCAAAGCACGGCCCTTTCTGCACAGCCAGTGGGGACTAGATGAAGATGAGAGGAAGCTGAACTGTGGCATCGAGCTGGAGCGGGCTCCTTTGCTCCCCGGTACTGTAGGTCGTCTCGGAGGCAAGTGCAGCAGACCTTGTCTTAGGAGATGTTGAGCACCGCTGAACCCCTGTGGCATCAGAGGTGTCTGAATTCCTCCTGGGTCCTGACTGAGAAAGGCTTTCTAGGTCTGACTGCTTGTTTGGTACTGAGGAGGAGGGCAGATGGGCACAGGGCACCTTCTGCCGTGCAGCTCATGGGTGAAGCGAAGGGGAGGCCCGTGGAGGTGGCAGGTTCTGGCTGGCATCACCCACCTTGCAGCCTGGGGACTCAGCTGAGAAAGCAGCCCTGAAGCGCAGCCAGACTGGGAAGCACTGGGCTTAGAGAAGTTCTTCCTTAATTAGCAGCTGCACCTGATTTGAATTCAGTGGAATTTTAGCCAAACACGTTTTTCCGAGTTGTGCAGGCCGAGCGTTTGTTCAGAGACAGATCTTTGGCTTCAGCCTGTAATGGTTTTGATGCTTTTGTTTCTTGGGCAGAAGTGTTCAGAGTAACTGTGTGTTATTGCTTTGGGTTGTTTTAAAAAGATTTGGGGTTTTTTTTCTCTCTGATTTGAATGTAGGAAAGGAGGAACAGAGTGTTCTCTTCCCTTCTCTTCCCTTCTCTTAATCCTTGCATGAACTGACACGTGTTCCGGCTCTCGGTGCTGCCTGGAATGAGTGCCCAAGGAGCTGTGGGCATGCTGATTTGGGAAGGGAGGGTGCCTGTGTGCTGGCCAAGAAGGTCCGTTGCCTTTAGCTCTGAGAAAGAAGACAAGTCCGACAGGAATATTTTCTAGTCCTTCTTTTCTTTAGAGCTTCTTCACTATCGCAAATTCCCCAATTTTGCATTTCTTCTCAAATTCCTTGCTTTTATCTTTGTCCTGTTTGTCATTGCTCCTTAACGTGTTACCGCCAAACATGAATCTGTGCTTTTTTTTGTTTTTTTCTTGGCTCCTCTCCCTCCCTGCTCTGCACCTTCGGTCCTGCACTAGCACTTCAAGAAAATCAGGTCCAATGAAATGCATCTAAAATGACAAACTTGAAGCTTTGACAGCGATGTCCAAACAACCCAACGAGGCTTCCCACCCGCAGGCGGGGGTGCTTGGCAGAGGGCAAGAAGTTAGAGGCACTAGGTGATGGGACAGAAGGGTTTCTGAAAGGTTCTTGAACTCCTTGTCCAGCCTGGCGCCTTTGCCTCGCTGAGCACCTTTCCTGCGCTGCTGCTTTGTGTTTCCTCCTTCGTGATGCCCACTTGCTCCGTGAAGGTGGCTCCTTGTTGGATAGTAGCTCAGAGGGAAGCTCGGAGGGTCAACTGGAAAACTTGAATATGTGAGAGGTGGGACCTGAGGTGGCTTCTTGCAAACCCCTTTGCCCTGCGTGCCCGCTGCACACCTCTGCCAGTTCCCTGGGAAGGCAGAGCTGCCAGGCTGGTGGTTGGCAGGACCATGGGGGAAGGACCAGGAGAGGAGCCGCAGCCTCCTGAGGTGTGAGGTCACAGAAAGCCCTGGCCTGGGTGGGGCGGTGCAGCATTGGTACTTGGTGGGAGCTCTCCAAAAGTGGCCTCATAGCTTCTGTGGACACATAGTGGTACTTCTGTTAACTTCTTACCGCCTTCCACCTGGAAGGACTTGAGCACTCTCGTCTTCACCCTCTGGTGTCTTTAACACAAGAGCAGATGAGGCATGAAAGGAAACTTTGAGCAGAAGCACTGTGGCCAACCTGAGTAAGCCCGGTGCTGGTCCTGAGCAGGTAGAAGTGGGGGGAAACGATGGGATCCTGCATCCCCAGGGCCTGGCTGGGTGCTTGGGCTCTGCAGAGAGCCAGGACGTACCTTATGGACCTTCCCCACCTGGACCAGGCCATAGGAGGAGGTGGTCTTCCTACAAAACAGCCCTTTTTTTTAAATTGTAGGGGCTGATTTCCCCCCCGCACCGCTGTGTGACGCAGGGTTTCCCAGCACTGCTCGCTGCCTGTGTGGTCTATGCATTTCTCAGCACAAACACTGTTAAAATGCCTTTTGTCACGACGTGTCCTCACCATCGATGTGTGCGTGCCCGCGTGTGGGTCAGTTTTGACTGCTTTTCTTGGATCTGGAGTTCTATTTTATTGCAGTGAAGACACTTTGTTATATAATGTTTATATATTTTAAGATTTGTGCCAAGAGAGGATGTATATTTAATAAAAAATTCTAATTGACTTCACAGGCTCTCTGAGGGTGTCTCCTACGGTACGTTGCTGATGAGAGAGGGGGGCCTGGCACGTCTGGGTGGGTTTATTGAGCGACAAAACATGGAGATGTCCAGGGGTTTGTGCTTGGGGGTACCTGTTTTGGCGTTGGGGACACAGTGAACCCCACAAGTCTCCTGTGGACAAAGCGGCCAGGTCGCTGCTTTGGGCTTTGTGTGGGAGTTGGGAGAGGCTTGGAAGGAAGGAGAGCACCTGGAGATGGTTCAAAACCTGCGGTTCTCACAGAGGAGACCCGTGCTGGCCCTGTCCCCAGCGCCGCAGCGTGGGACGGGGATGGGGACGGGTGTGCAATGGCAGCAGGTGGCACTGTCGGCTTAGCCATGGCCCGGTGGCTTCCCCGAAGTTGGGGGTCCCCGGGCTGCTGCTCAGCTCTTGGGGCTTTCAGCTGCGTTTCAGGTCCAGCGTGGATGTGACACTGGTGCCTTGAGAGAGAGGAAGGTCTCAGCAGTGAGGACAGGTCCAGCCCGGCCAGTGACCTCCCTGGAGCCCACTGCAAGGTGGGGCAGAGCTGATGTCCTGGTTGCACCCCAAGAGAAACTGAGGCTTCCACCAAACCTTGCAGGAAGCCCGTGGCAGAGCTGGGGAATGGTCCCTGTCCACCTCCCCTGGACCAACTGCCTCTTGACCCTGCCCGTTGAGGGTATCATCCCTACCTTTGTCTTTCTGGCTCCCTGCGTGCAGGGGAGCATCCACCCAGGTTGGTTGGGGCTGCCAGCCATGGGGAGAGCTGGGATGAGCAATATCCAGCTGCTCCAAAAAGGGACACAGGCCAAAAGGGGATCCCATTTTGGATGGCATCGGGGTGGGAAGGCAGGGCTTGCTGCTTCCCTCACTGCAGGGCATGAAGGAAGCGCTCCAGGAGCCGTTGTTGCCCCCAAGGCCTCTCCGCAGCCTCTGG
The DNA here is from genome assembly GCA_013400335.1 of Eurystomus gularis. Classification (NCBI taxonomy): domain Eukaryota; kingdom Metazoa; phylum Chordata; class Aves; order Coraciiformes; family Coraciidae; genus Eurystomus; species Eurystomus gularis. The sequence goes on along the minus strand of VZZY01006846.1, from coordinate 40,992 downwards.
GGCTCGGTGCTCAGCAAAGGTAGGTGTGCACCAGGCAACGAGAGGCCAGGTCCAGGTCACAGCAGGGTCTCCTGGTGCCAACCTGAACCTTGGTGCCCAAGGAGCCCCTGCAGGAACAGAACCTCTTGGTGCCCCTTGCTCCTGAGCGTGGCCTTGGGGAAGAGCCCGGCCCTAATTCTAAATACAGCAAAGATACAAAGAGTGAAAATAATCGTGGGCAGAGGAAGATGGGGGGGCTCTTTCATTTTATTTGATGTGGCCCAATTTCAGTGCCTGTGGATCTGTCTCCTGCTCTTGGCTAGTCTATCAGTCATTGTCCCCGCCTGAGAGGGTCACGTCTGGGCAGATCTCAGGGGAGGAACTGTCTGCATGTCTGAATGCGGCACAACCCCCGGCCCTAGCAACCGTCCTCCTGCCGCGAAGGCCTCCCTGCCAGCTCAGCCCCCGGCTGCTTCCTCCACATGCTGCAGGAAAATTAGATAAATGAGCCATCAAGGCCGTCGGACTCGGCTTTTAATGGGACAACACGGGCTGGAAGGAGTCCCTTCTGCATCCTGGCCCTCGGGAATCACTTCTGCCTTGCACCTTGCCACCCATGGCTTGGTGGCTGGAACCAAATTCCTCCTGGCCTTGTGCTGGTTAATGGTGCTGCTCTGGGCTCTGGCTTCCCCGGCTGGTGGCAAAAGGGGAATTGCCTCATTTTTCTTTGCAAAAGGACTTTTAGGGTGTCCACAGCTCGGGAACCAGGCGGAGGAGGGCTGTCAGGATTAGCCCTGTTAACACCGGACACGGCGCTGCCGCCGCCTTATCTCAGCCCTTAGCAAGAGGGAATTAAGACCATTACAAGGCTATCAAATAGGATCAGAGCCCCTCTCCCTTTCTCTGAGCAGCCCAGACCTGCTAATCCTTTTTCATGCAGCTGGACCAGCACCCACCGTGCGGTGGGGAAGAGCTCAGCTGAGATGGACAAGGGGCCACGGCCCCCGTGTCCCCCCCTCCCTGCAGCCGCCGTTGTGCTGAGCAGCGTTACGGGGCTGGGTGTGATGAAGGGCCAGGGACAGGCACCGAGTCGCGCTGTCGTGGGTGACCATGAGGTCTTCTCCTCGAGCTGCTGGGTTTCTTCAAGTACAACAACATATATGAGGCTTTGGACCTCACCCCCTGCCCCAAGGAAGCTGCCCCGTGGGACCCCCTTGCCCTGCTCAAGGGGCTACAAAGTGCACACCAAGCTTTTGGAGTGGAGAAACGCTCTAGGTTCCTTCTTTATTTCTAAAAGCCAACAGCCACGGCTGCTGGGCCTGAGGAGTTCACACGAAGCAGAGGGATGACCCCAAGGAGCTCTGACCCAGCTGTTCAGAGCAGCGACCCTACAAAAATAGGGTCAGTGGAAGCAAACACCAGGCAGAGCAAACCCCAGATTTTGTGCTGGCAAGGAAGAAATTGTTGGTGCAGAGGGTGGTGAGAGCCTGGCCCAGGTTGCCCAGAGAGGTGGTCGCTGCCCCATCCCTGGCACCATTGCAGGTGAGGTTGGCCGGGGCTCTGAGCAACCTGCTCTAGTTGCAGATGTCCCTGCTCAGCACAGGGGGTTGGACGAGATGAGCTTGAAAGGTCCCTTCAACCCCAACCAGTCTGTGATGATGAAGCCAAGCTGCTGCTCCAACCTGGCTGTGAGGTCTCCACCATGTGAGGTCTCCACCACACAAGGGTGATCCCCACCATGTCCTCTGCCCAGCATGTACCCCCGGGGCTGGCAGGAGCTGGGGCTCTCGAGCAAAACGCAGCAGCAGCGTCCCCAGGTCAGGTCAGAGCAGGCAGCAGTAACCCCGGCTGTGGGGCTTCGGTTCCTCCATCACCGCGTGGGGCCAGGAAGAAGAGGGGCCGGGAGGACACAGCCCGGGGCAGAGCAGGCACGGTGGTGATCAGCAGCAGGAGCAGGCAATGCCCACGCTGGCCCCAACGTAAAACCCGCCCTGCCTAGAGCTGGTGGCAGAAACATCCCCAAGTGTGTGTCCACGTATGCCACCAGCACGTGTGAAGGAGGAGACCAGCCAAGGCAGGAGCGAGGGGACCAGCAGCTGGGCACTGGCTGCACCCCGAGGCACGTCCCAGCTCCCCCCAGTCAGGAGGCGGCCAGGTACTGGTGGAAGTAGAGGCCGAAGAGGCTGGTGACGACCTGGCAGGCAGCCACCCACCATGTGAGGAAGGCGAAGAGTCCGCGGAAGAAGAGGGGGGTGAAGATGCTGCCCAAGATGCCCGTGATCTGCTCCACCGCAGCACGCACGTCCTCCCCGTCCCCGCCGCCAGGACGTGGCAGTGCCACTGTCGATGCTGGGGAGAGGGGAGGGGGCTCCGGGTACAGCCCCCACGAGTAGTGCCCTGTGTGACAGAGGGGACAGGTCTGCAGGGGGTCGGTCCCCGTGCTACAGCCCTGTCCCCATGCTATGGACCTGCTGGTGTGGCCGAGTCCCAGCACACTCACTGCATGTGTTAGGTTCACACCAACTGCAAACCAGGTCTTGAGAGCCTGGGGATGCCTTGGATGCTGAGGGCTTGAAGATGACTTGCAGGTCTCATCCTGCTCCTCCTGAGCCCCCACGCACCAAGAAGGACATTGAGGGGCTGGAGCATGGCCGGAGAAGGGCAACAAAGCTGGGGAAGGGTCTAGAGCACAAGTGTGGGGAGGAGCAGCTGAGGGACCTGGGGGTGTTGAGCCTGGAGAAAAGGAGGCTCAGGGGAGACCTTCTGGCTCTGCACAACTCCCTGAAAGGAGGTTGGAGCCAGGTGAGGTCGGGCTCTTCTCCCAAGGAACAAGAGACAGGGCAAGAGGAAATGGCCTCAAGTTGCACCAGGGGAGGTTGAGGTTGGACATGAGGAACAATTTCTTCCCCACAAGGGCTGTGAAGGGCTGTGCCAGGCTGGGCAGGGCAGTGGTGGAGTCCCCATCCCTGGAGGGGTTTCCAAGCCGTGGAGATGTGGTGCTGAGGGCCAGGGGTTAGTGCTGCCCTGGCAGTGCTGGGGGAACACTTGGACTCGAGGAGCTTAAAGGTCTCTTCCAGCCCAAACGAGTCTGCTCTGTGCTTCCCTGCACTCCCCCTGCCACCTCCTTACCCAACGTCTTGAGGAGCAGCGTGCAGTGGAGGGTGAGGATGACGGGTCCCAGGTACTGCAGGCTGACCACGGAGACGTAGCAGTAAATCCTCGTGATCTGTGGGCAGTGAGGGTCAGCAGGAGGCCGGTGGCTGTGCCTGGACCCCCAGTCTCACCCCAGCTCCCGCATCCACACCTTGCGCTGGATCTCCAGGACAGTGATCCGTCCGGCTTCCTTCCTCATCTGCTCCACCCAGCGCTCGGCCAGGCCCAGGTACGCCTGGAGGTGATGCCGGGTGACGACCAAGCGCAACAGGCAGAGGCCAACGATGGTCCAGAGGCGCGCGGTGTTGTAGGCTGAGTCTGACATGCTGGGGCAAGAGGAGGGGGCTGTCAGGGAGATCTTGGGGTCCACAGCCCCCCCAAGCCCCCAAGTGTCTGATGGCAGAGGTGGTGGGCAGGCTGGGGGGCTACTGGTGTGGAAGGAGGTGGACTGGTGCACCCGTGCCTCAGTTTCCCCTTGGAGCAAGGATGCCAGGACAGAGTTGGACCCGCTGCCTGTACCCCACTTACATCTGCACCGTCTGCTTGCCCATGGGCGCGTGGAGCAGGAATTCCCGCGAGATGGGCTTGATCCACATCACCACCACGAGGACGGGCGCCAGGAAACTCACGTGGAGCAGGACCCTGTGGCGAAGCCATCAGAGACCCCCGTGCAGCCTGGTGCCCCCCGCTCCTTCTATCCATCTCCAGGCAGGGACCAGTCCTCACCCACGCCCCTCCACCCTCTCCCACCACCAAACCTCCTCTGTTGCCCTGCAGCCACAGAAACCGAGGGGATCTCGGCCCCAGGGGCCCAGCACCAACCCCCTCGCCTCCTTCCCCACCCACAGATTTCACCCAACTGGGTCAGGGGCTTGTCGGCCGCCATCCGGAGAGCATCAAGATGTGTCTGGGCCAGGCGCAGTCCTGGGAAGGTCAGGCAGGCACCCAGGAAGGAGCACAGGGCCACCAGCCCCAGCTTGAAGGCCAGCTTGGCGAGCGGCAACCTGTGGAGAAAGAAGGTAGTGTGGGGGGGGACCCCCTGCAATGTTCCCACCTCAAAAAAACCTCCTGAACATCCCATTTTCCTCCCTGCCCAGTTGTCAACTCACGTCCAGTCCCAGCCCCGCTGCTTCAGGATGTTCTCCAGGTTGTTGCTGACGCCGACCAGCCCTGAAGGGAGCAACCCCCATGAGTGGGGTGCTCACAGTCCCCAGGGACCTCCTGCCCGCCTGCCTCTCCCCGTCCCCCCCTCACCCACCAGGCTCGAGGCCAAACTCCAGGTAGTCCTCACGGATGACCAGGGCCACCATGGCGAGGAGGAGGAAGAAGAAGGCAAAGGTGAGGCAGACGGAGCGCTCGCCTCCCTCCTCTGAGCGGAAGTAATGGCGCATCACCATGAAGAAGACCTTGCTGTGGGCAAGGGGTGGCTGTCAAGGAAACCGTGGGCTTTGGGACCCCCCCTCAACGCCAGTGAGACCCCCCTGCTCATCCGCACATCATAAAGCACCCATCTTGGCAGGCCACAGCCACCTTCTCCGTGGGAAGGTTCTCATTAGGCACCTTTACAGCTCATCACTGGGTGGCTTCTAAATCCATAAATTCAAGTTTCCCACCTCAACTGGCTTTTCATGGGGAAAACCCAAGGACAGTGGGTTCCTCCTCCTGCCCCCCCCAGCAGCCTGGCCCTGGCGGGTGGTGGCAATCACGCCCCGAAAGGCAGCAGAAGGATACATGGAGAAGACAACCGTCAGCAGGCACCACAGCACCCCGATGTTCGTCTCCTTCTGGGGGTCCACCAGGCAGTAGTAGCCCTCGGTGAAGACGTATACGGCGGTGGAGTAGACGGCAAAGTCCACAAACCACTGGTAGTCCAGGAAATAGCGAAGCACTGGTGTGACAGAGGGATATGTCACCGCGCTGTGGGGACCCACGGGGGGGTCCCAGGCACGGCTGAGGGTCCCAGGCCCAGGGCAACACTGGGTCTTGCATGCGGTGGGTGCAGGGGGGGTTACCGAGAGCGTCCACAGCGGTGATGGGGCTGGTGTCCAGGTGGAGGTCAATGTCCCGCGGCACGGAGAGGGGCTTGTCGTCTGTCACGCCGTTCATCCTCCTGCAAGGGAAACCCAGGCTCGGGGTGGTGGCCGAAGAGCTGGCTTGTCCCTGCTGTCTCACGGTGCCAAAAGCCCCTCAGGTGATGGCACATCCCCAGTTTGGGGCTCCTCACCACCAGCCCCCAGCCTGTCTGCAGCCGTGGCAGTGACCGCCCCCGCCCCGCAGCACGCCGGGGTGACTCCCCTTAGCACCAACCCCAAGTATTTCGGGTTTTCAGCCCGTCCTGCCCGCCGGAGCTGACCTGTCCCGCTTTGTCTTGGGCCGCTGCTTGCCTGCCAGGGCGCAGAGCTCCTCGTCCGAAGGGTGCTTGTAGCGGAGCAGGCTGGAAGGGAGCGGGTGGGGCTCAGCAGGGCTGGGGGTCAACGGGGCCGGGGGTCCCCAGGCCCCGCGGGGACAAGGGACGGGCACGTACCTGCCGTTGCAGAGCAGCCAGCGGGCGAAGGAGCAGTGCGGGGCCATCTTCTGCATCAGGCTGGCGGCCAGCAGGCTCACCAGGACCTGCACCCCCATCACTGCCTGCACCGGGGACACCCTCAGGGCTGCACCCCAGCCCCCGGCTCGGGGGCAGGAGATGGGGACACCCCCCTGGCCCCCCCAGCCTGCAACACTGGGGCTGTCTGCTACCCACAGCCCCTGTCCCTGCTATGGGACATGCCGGGCATGGACCCCCCGGGCGTGCACACCCCTGGGACACCCCGGGCATGCACCCCCCGGTGTGCAGCCCCCCAGGCATGCACCCTCCGGGCATGCAACCCCCTGGAACATGCCGGGCAGGGACCCCCCCGGCATGAACCCCCGAGCATGCACCCCCGGGGACAGCCGAGCCACGTACCCCCCTGGGATTGCACAGCCCGGACATGCCCCCCCGGGCACACAGCCCGGGCCCAGCCGCCGCGGTGCCCCCGGCCCGCACTCACCATGCCGGGGTCAGCGCAAAGGCGGCCGCAGGAAACCCCCTCCCATTCCCTCCACGGCCGCCCACAACCAGCCAATCCGCCGCAGCTCTGCCTCTGATTGGCAGCTCGGCGGCCAATGGAAAGGCGGAACCGGGAGGGGGCGGGCCCCCGGTAGCACCAGGTTCCGCGGGCGCTGCCTGCTGGGAGCTGTGGTCCCCGCGCGGAGCCCTGGCCGTGGGTTCGAGTCCCGGCTGCGCCCGGAGGGATCGCAGTGTGTGTACACGTGTGTGTGTGTACGTGTGTGTGTGTTTACACGTGTGTGTGCACGTGTGTGTGTACATGTGTGCGTGTGTACGTGTGTGTGTACATGTGTGTGTGCGCACACGTGTGCGTGTTACTACACCTGACAAGTCTCTTCAGGCTGAGGCTTCGCTCTGTCTACCCCTGCATAGACCCATGGAATAGAATCACGGAATGGTTTGGGTTGGAAGAGACCTTAAAGCTCCTCGAGTCCATCTGTTCCCCCAGCACTGCCAGGACACCACTAACCCCTGGCCCTCAGCACCACATCTCCACAGCTTGGAAACCCCTCCAGGGATGGGGACTCCACCACTGCCCTGCCCAGCCTGGCACAGCTCTTCACAGCCCTTCCCACCAAGAAATTGTTCCTCATGTCCCACCTGAACCTCCACTGATGCAACCTGAGGCTGTTTCCTCTTGTCCTGTTGCTTGTTCCTTGGGAGAAGAGCCCGATTCCACCTGGCCCTCTCTCTAATCTCCTTTCCAGGGGTTGTGGAGAGCAGGAAGGTCCCCCTGGAGCCGTTGGACAATTTATTTCAGGGGCAAAGGAGGACACAGGGATTTAGGTGGCAGCATCTTCATCCACATGTCCTCTTCGTACTCCTCTGCACTGGGCTCAGGGCTGGCTGAGCTGGGCCCTTCCCCTGCCCGGTGCTGTCCCTGGCACAGTGCTGCCACGGGGCCGGCCGTACCCATCTCCCCCCCCATCCTTTTGCCCACCCCTTGTGAGATGAACGCTCTCTTCTCCTGCATTTACCCCCTCACCGCTGCCCGGCTGCCTCCCCCTGTGTGCACTGGAGAGGCTGAAGGAGAATGGGGCAGAGCCTGCTGGGCAAGGGTGGGGAAGGGGCTTCATGTCCCACCATGGTGCCAGCATCTTTGTCACGGGGTGGGGAGGGATCTGCAGCCATTTCAGCTGAGCCCGGCCTTATTTAGGGTTGTCACAGCCCTGCCCTACAGGGAGCACCCGCTCACCCTGACTGGGAGGGGCTCGGTGGGTGCTGGTGGGTGCCCATGGTCCAGGCAGGGTGCTGGTGGCCCCGAGGGTTTGCCATGGGTATCCATCTCCCAGGCGACAGGATGCGCTTCCCACTAGATGTCGCTTCCGCCCGCACCCCGAGCATCCCCCGCGGGTTGGGGTACCCAGGGTTGGGGGGTACCACATCCCCACCACCCCCCCAGCACCGTCAGGGCAGCCTGGGCGTGCAGTGCCCGGTGGGCCCACCTTGGCCAGGAGCCGAGCAGCTCTTCTGCCATTTAGTGGAGAACTCAGTGACTGTCATGCCAAAAAATCCCTCCCTCCCCGCTCCCCCAAAGTGGCCCAGTCCTGGCTACCAGGTGCCCCAAGCTGGGAGCTGAGCCAGGGGCTGGGGAAGCAACTGGTTCCATCACCTTTACTGGTCACAACCAGTATCTAGACCCCTCGGAACCCCCAGATCCCCCCAGCCCTACACGCTGGCTGCAGGATCTGCACGAACCGGTGGTTCCACATCCCTGGAACAAATGCAGGGCCCCAGATCCTCGCAGCCCCCATGGCGTTGGCTTTCAGCTCCGCCGAGACACACACAAAAAAGGAGGGAAAGGTGGAAGATGGATGCTCAGAGCACCCCCAGCCCAGCCGCCCTCCCCTAGGACACAAAAGCCCCTTTGAGGACTGATTTTACACCGCTCCTGCCGAGATGCCCGAATTAGCATCAGCAAAGAGAGCTGCCGCAACAGACGTCGGTGCTGCTGGAAAGTCACTGAATTAACGGGCTGCCCCAATCCCGTGCCCGGCGAGGGGGTGCCAGTCCCAGCATGGTCCCCGTACACACCAGAGGAGACATTTCCTTGAAGGACTGGAGCTTGGCAGCCACGCAGCACCCACCGAGCCGGAGCCCAGCCTGGGACAACCAACCTCCCACTGGTCCAGCAGCCCTGGGGGACCCCATGGGCAACACAGCCAGGGATGGACTTGGGGACTTCCCACCTCTGGGCGATGCTGGGGGCAGCTGGCACGCCGGGAGCTGCTCTGTGCCCGTTCCCCCCTGAGAAGTTTCCCATTCTGCACAAAGCCAGCAGCAGCGGGCATTGTCCGGGCTGCATCGCATTACCCAGGGCTCCCGGAGAAATCACTTGTATTTCATGCTCCATTGAGCAGCTGCCTGTATATATTTTCTGTGTTGCACTTTTAGCATGACAAAAGGAGAGGGCCTGTGAACTCCTTGCTCTTCAGACCTCTCCGACATGTCCCCCCGCGCAGAGCCCCCCTCGGTTAGCATAACAAACTGCCACGCTCCCTCCGACGTGCTCCGGCTCCCTCCCAGCCCTTTCCCCGGGAGAATTTAATGTATAGCTCAATATTTGGGCGTCTGGGTCGCTGGCGGTGGCGGGCGAGCATGTGCTGGGGGGGTTCGCAGCCAGGGGTTTGGGCAAGGGTGTCCTTCTGGTGCATCCAGCCTGGCCCCACCTCACCCACGATGTGTTTAAGTGGTCACCAGAAGCACTGGTGGGACCTCGCAGCCCTCCCTGGGGAGGGGATTGAGCCATGAAAGCCTTGGTTGGACCCAGCACCAGCTCCAGCACCTGATGAGGAGTGAGGAACTGGAGTCACCAACCTCCACAGGGATGCTGAGCATCGGCCCCGGGCTGCTCCTGGAGCTGAAGGTCTCCAGGCTCTGGTTTTGCCTTGAAATTTGACTTAAAGACAGAAAACAGGAGCTGTGGGGCTGGAGCGAGCCTTGGGACCAGCAGCACCAGCTGGGGCTGGAGCAACCAGTCAGTGCACTGGTGGTGTGGGCTGGGTGTTTGTCCATCCCGGGTCCTCACATCTCTAACCTGCCCCACCCAGACAAGCCCAAGCTGGGCTGCTCCTGCCTCCCCCCAGCCCAAAAGGGACAGGACATCATCCCCTCGGGGGCTGGGACTGAGGAAGGAAAGGGCTGGTGAGGTAAGAGCTCAACCCTCTGGGAAGGAAACACACACTGGACACTGGGTCTTGCAGGGATTGGGGAGTCCTATGACAAAAAGAGGCAAAATTCTGCTCAACCCCAGTGGCACGAGGCAGACCAGGCTGTGACACGGCCGGGGGCTTTCAACACCTTTAATACACATCATTTTTTGTCCCTTTTTGCCTTGTTGAGCTGCAGACCTCATCCTCCTGATGCCTTGGGCTTGGTGGCAGTGGCTCTGTGTCCAGCTTCCTGGGATGTCATCTCACAGTCCCTGCACTCCTGGACACATCTGGTTCCAGCTTTGGGGCTGCTTCTGGGAAAGGAAGGAGCAATCCCTTCCCCTGGGGATGGGAAGGGCATCGGCACGGATCCTGCTCACTCTTCAAACCCAGCCTTGGCTTTTCTTCAGCCTTTCTTGGTCACCCCATGATGTCCACTCATGTCACCTGTTAATGGGAGAAACTGGTGGAAGCCTGGTCCCAGCCCAGTGAGAACCATGGCCGAGTCCCCATGGGCTGGCTGGGAGGTGACAGTGTCACCAATGTGCCAACTACCTGCCTGAATAATTTCTGCCATCCCCACAAGCACAGTCCCCATCTCACCATGCACTTGGGGACACCTCTGTTGGGGTCTGGCCATGGGGACAGGCAGGATTTGGGGGTCAATGTATATTTAAGTGCCTGGTGACAACCTGGGACATCCCAGAAGAGGGCAGGTGACAGCAGGAGCAGGAAAAAACATGTCGCTGCTGTGTGTAATGAGGAGAAGAGCTCCTGCCCAGGCAGGACAGGGGGTCGTGTCCTGCAAAACTCATGCAAGACCTTTAGGACGATGCTCCCAAAGCAGTGAGAGCTCTGGGGGGACCTGGGCCCTGCTGTGGGGTTCACCTCCCACCCTATTCCCGTGGGTAGCTCCAGAAACTCCTCACCATGAGCCATGCTTCGTGCTGGGTCTCTTGCAAACAGGCTGACGCCATCCCTGGCACATGTGCTGACACCTCCTCGCTCATGTCCCTGATGCTGCCGGTGTCTTGTGGGGGTCCCGATGCCCCAGCTGGGGATGAACACACATGGTGTTAACTGCTGCCTGCACCAGGGCTGCCACAGTACACACAACCCTCCCCTAAATCCAACCCCCTCCTGCATCTTGCCTCCCTCCCCACAACTGTTTCCCCCCCAGCCTTTCCCAGACGCAGCTTTGCGAGGCCTGAGCCCGAACGCGCCTGTTAATTGGCCCATCCTTGTGCTCTCCCTTCACGTTCAGCCTTCAGCGTTGCTTTATGGGGTGCTAAAGCCACACTGACAAGTGCTGCATGGCATAAATCCCCGAGAAGTGCCTGTTCCTGCCGGCTCCCACCCCCCTGTGAGGGCTCTGACAGCTTTGGGGTTCAGGTCCAGGGGACTGGTGCAGACCCTCCCTGTCCTCAGCACACTGGTGCCCCTGGGGATGCCCAGGCGCAGGGAAGGCGTGCGCGCGTCCGCACTTCCCGAGATCTCCCTCGTGAATATTGCTCTTAGAAAAGCTCCTCCTCGATGCTTTTTTGCTTGAGTTTTGCCAGATCCTGCCCGGGCTCTCCCCTCCCCGGGATGCTGCGAGGCCGCCGGGCTGCAGGGAGGATGCTCGCTGCTGGAGGGGTCCCTGCAAGGCCAGGCTCCCTGCAAACCCAACCTTTCCCACCATGAGCCCACATCAAACCCTCTTCCCCCGACCTCCCTCGCCTGCTCTGACAATGCCCCGTCTGTGCCCCAGCTCAAAGGAGCCTTGTCCAGGGGATGCAGATGCCCCGGATTCCCCTCTCCGGGGGTGGCTGTGCTGCTTCCCAGGAGCTTGGAGCTCACTCTGGCTCTTGCTCTGCCTCCCCGTAGCCAAGGGGGTCCCGTCTGCCCCCCACCTGCCCTGTCTCATGGGGTGAGACCACTCGAGCTGAGCAGCTTGTAGTGCTGGGCACAGGGACGGCTGCGACTGCAACGGGGATCTCAGGAGCTGGTCCAGGGCAACGGGGATGGGAAGGGTTGGATCCTGATCAACATTAATTAACTTAAATTAATAAACCAAGGTGTGTTTTGGACAGGAAACCCAGTGTTTCTTAATTATCAAAATTCTCAGCTCGTTTGTCTTTGCCCTCATGACCAAGGCCTGCAGCTGATGGGGCAAAAAGCAGCCAGTTTGGATGTCCCCCCTGCGACGTTAACCGAGGCCACCAGCATCTTCTCCCTGCTCCAAACTGGGGGCAAGACACAAGAGACCCCCCGGGAGCCCCTGGGGCAATCTGTGGGCCCAGGTCTGGGTTTGTGGCTCAGCAGCATCGGGACAACTGCCTGGGGTGGAAGAACCCTCATCATGGGGGAACTGGGGTGTCCAGGGGGGGGTCTGTGCTCCCTCCTCCCCCGGCTGCCCTGCCCTCACCAGGCTGGGAACAGCTTGAGTGTCCAGGCAGGGAATTCATTTAAATAAATTTCCATAGGGATTAATTTCATCCCCTCTCCAGCAGCGTGGCTGAGGCGAGTGCGTGCATGAGAAAAGCTGAGCCTGTTTCAGGGAAGCTGAGGGGAGAGGGAGGATGGGGAGAACCAGCTTCTCCCCACAGCCCCATCTACTCTTGTTGCTCTTCTTCCCTTCATCTCCAGCTCTGGGCAGGTTTTTGAGCCCATCCTGACCCATGCACTAGCCCAGCCCAGCTGGTGTTTAGTGCCACAGCTGCTGGTCCTGAGCAGGGGGGATCATCGGGTGTAAATCATCCGGTGCCCCTGAATTTTAAAACTTCCCAAACAAAGCTACAGCGAGCCAAAAGTCAGTGTTGGGTGGCTCAAAATACCACCAGGGAGAGAGATTTGGGCTGTGCAAGCCCAGCAGGAGGAAAATCCATGGGATTTGCCATGATTGAAAGCCCCTGGCTGCTCCTCCCCACACCAGGAGCCTTGTCCTGGCCATGTCCTGGGGATGCCTGGGTCCTTCAGCACCAAAAATCTGTCTTGTGTTTTTGTGTTCCCTCAGCACCGTGCTGGGACCCTGGGCACAAAACCACGGTGAGGTCGGGATGAGGATGGACGTGGTGGGAGCTTCTCCACCCGCACTGGTGGGCTCTGGGGCGGGCGAGCACGGGTGCTGGACAGAGATGGGTGCACAGAGATGCCACCAGCACTTCTGCTGCCCAACGCTCCTGCTCCGCTGCGTAATTCAACCCGTGGACCCCCCTCCACGAGCTCTTCTCGCCCACAGCCTCCCCCCGCTGCAAACAGGCTGGGAAAAATACCCCTGGAGCAGCCGCATGGTCTGGATGCTTGGAAGTCCCAGCAGCTGGTAATGCCAAGAGGTTTCTCAGCTTTTCCAGCCCTCCCCAGGACCCCTCGTGCAGGGAACACCCTTCCAGTGAGGAGAAATGAAAATTCTTCCCCCCCCATTCAATGAGCGCAAGAGCATCTAACTGACAGATGCAGGGTTTTTTCCATTCTGCTTTGGATTTGGGATTCAAAGCGCAAGGCGGATTCAAATATCCAGCGTAAATAAATCAGGGCGAGTTAACACTTGGAAACAAGCAGAGCCATAGCTATTTTTGGCTGTCAAATTTGGGAGGTTTTAAGGCTCCTTCAGGGCACGAACCGCTGCAAGAATTTGTTACCGCTGCAGCAAAATAAAAGCGTGGCGAGGAAGGAGAGTTTCCTTTCTCCTCCCTGGGGAGACGGGGGCGGGCAAAGGCGGCAGTGCCAGGACTGCCAGGGGTCTTGCACCCTCAGGAATGGTGATCTGGGGCTCTGCGGTGGAAAATGGGGACCCTGGCTGATTTCTGGAGGGAATGTCCCCATGGAGGGTCTGTCCCAGGAACCTGCTGTTGCTCCCAAGTGGAGGTTTTTCCCCTGGGAGGATGGAGATAGCAGAATTAAACCCATTTCTTTGAAAATGCCACAGGCTGTCGCTGGAATTTTTTTGAAAACTCCAAAAAAAAAAAAACCAAACCCAAACCCAACCCTTTCCATTTGGATTTTCTGCAGGAATCCCAATTTTTAAGCAGCTCAGGTGCCCCTCTGGGGAAGCGAGGCTGCGGAAGGGCAGCTCCCACCATGCGATGCCAGCTCCCACCAGCTCAGGCTCTCAAGCACCCTCCAGCCCTTCACCCTGGAGCTGCAGCATCCACCAGCACCCAGCGCTGCCCCAGTATCCTGCACATCATTCTCTGGAGTTCATTAAAGCCTGGAGCTGCAGGGAAGAAAGGAAACCGTGCATCCCCAAGCCCGGAGCCCAGAACAGGCACCCATGGTCCATCCCAGGGTGGACAACCGCCATGGGTGCTGTGGGACCTGGCCCACAGGGCCAGCACCTAAATAAAATGGGCTGAATTATGGTTTAAGGCAAAGCTGAGCATCAGCATGGAGGTTCTCTGCTCTTTGCCATGGAAACAAGCGTTGCTAAGGGCTTGCTTAATAGGGAGCAAAATATTCTAAAAATCTAAGTTTACATGGCAGCAGGATTGAACCCCCGGTCCTGGGGGTGGATGGGGCTGTTGGGGGCTGCCCTGGCAGCTGAAAGCTCCAGTTCTCCATCCATACTGAAGAACCCCCGGCACTGGGAGCACAGGTGCCAGCTGATCTGGGTGGGCACGGGCTCCCCGGCAGCGTTGGCACGAGCCTGGGGTCGCTCCAGCACCGAGCTGGGGATGTCAAGCCTGCAACCCTTTAAGCACATCTATTAATATCTTCATTCCCAAGGGATAAATCTTTATCCCCGCAGGATAAAGACACCTCGGAGTGAGGGCTCTTGCACAGTGCCTCAGTTTCCCCTCCTGCACAACCAGCACGGCCGGACCAGCACCCGCCTCTCCCAGCACCCTCCGTGCGCACACTGAACCCGCGATACCCGCTTAACTTTATTAATTTTATAGGCATGAGGAAAGGGGCTGGGTGTCGGAGCAGGGGGGGGAATAATACAGGCAGGGGCCACCTCTGACCTTGACCCCCGTCCTGGCTCCCTGCGGCAGCTGGGCCGTCGCGCCTCCGCCGACAGCTCAATGGGCGCTTTGTCTGTGCCCGCCGGCCCCGCGCAGCCCCGTCGCCCCCAATAATATTTATGGAGCCGGCGGTCACCTTCTCCCCCTGCTCCCTGCATCTCGGCAACAGCCGCGCTGGGGGGATCCAGGGAATCGGGGGATTTATAGCCCGGAAAGCTGCTGCTCTTTAGCCCCCGCGGGCTGCGGGGCGGAGGATCCTGCCCCTGGGATGGGAATGAACATCCCCCCTCCCTGGCTTGGTTCTGGGAGCTGGTCACAGCCCTTGAGATATTTTTTTTTCTTTTTTAAAAAAGCCTGTTTAGAAGCAAACAGGTGGGGGAATTGTTTCGCTCCCCCCAAGCCTGGCAAAGCCGCTCTGCTCCCAAACCTGCTTCAAGGAGCTGGAGACCGTGGTGGAAACGTGCTGCCGATTTGTTTCACCGCATTCCTGCTCACTGCCCCATTCCTCCACCAATTAAAATGATCAAAAACGCCTTTTCCAAAGCTCCAGCAAAGGATATTTAAAAATTCTTCCTCTGGAGATACTGGGGATGGGAGCAGCCCTGGCACCCCTGGATTTGGGTCTGTCCTGAGCCCGTCAAAGTCCTTGGGAAGCTCCCTCGGCATCTAAAGTAGGTGATTGAAACAAAGCTGCTTGTTCAGGAAGGGGTCAGCCAGGGAAACCTGAATATTTGAGGAAGAAAGGGAAGGATCACGGATGGCACGATGGCCCTGGTTTGCTGGGACTTGGAAAATCCTGATAAAGGGAAACTTCTCCCTGCTGGGTGATTTAGGGCAAGAAGTGGCCGGGTGTGAACCTACGTTCCTGCAGAGTTATTTCAAACACTACCGAGAACAGGGCTGAAGGAGTGGGTCTCTGCGGGTGGGAAATGGGGCCGATATGGGCTCTTTTGGTTGTTCCCAGATGCTCCAGCTGCACAGAAATTGGTCAATCCAGTCGGACGCTATCACCGCTATTCCCACATGGATAGGGGTCAGAGCTTCTCAGCATGGATTGGATGCTGAACGATCAGGAATCACCGAGGCTCACGTCCTTCCCTGCTTCTTGAGGGGGAAACCAGCCTGGAAAGGATCCAGCAAAGGCCCCAGATGACTCGCCAGACATCCCAGGACTGACACCGACGGCTCTTCCAACAGTCGGGTGGGATCTTTGGGAACCCTGCACCCCGCCTGCGATGTGGAGCTGCTCCCACACGCCATCCCCAAAGGCATGTGCTGCCCCGTCCTGCAGTAACTAGATTTTTGGGGCTGTTTCTCTGGACTCTGGGAGATGCCCCAGGACAAACGAACCAAACCTGTCCTTTCCCAGCTTTGTCGTCATCTTCTGGTAAATCCTCTAGTTTGGACCAAACCAGTCCCCAGCTGATCCCAGTGCGGAGCAGAGCAATCCTCTGGAGCCGATGGGTGTTTCCGTACTGGTTTGGTGCTTCCTTCTGGTAATTGAACTGGGAAGTACTGGGCAGAAAGGTGCCGGGATGGGTGGTATGTCCACAAACCTCCCTGCATGGGAAATCCTCCTTTGGGGCTGTTTAACCCCAGGGCTGCAGGTACCGCTGCGCTTCAAGCAGGGATTTCTCTGGGGCTGCGGGAAAATGGCCCAGCCTGACCCCTCCAAATAGGAGAGAGGAGGAGGGATGCCGGGGAAAGCAGAGCCGTGATTTCCACACATGCTGAGCTCCTTTATAGCCAATCCATCAGAGAAACAGCTACAACCTCAGTCCTCCTGTCCCCATCGCATCGGGGCACCTCCGGGAAACATAAGCATCCCCCAGCACCATCCCGGCTTCAGCCTGAGCAGCTTCCAGCCCAATTCAAAGAGGAGCCCAATTCATCTTCCTCCTCCTCCACCGGATGCGGGTTGGAAGGTGTCATGGAGCATCCTGCCGACGCTGGATGCTGAGCCACGTCTGCGCAGCCTGGAGCTGCTGCCGCTTCCTGAGGCTGGTCCTCACTGCGCCGCAGAGCATCTCCCATCACCGCCGTGCTCACCCGGCTCCTTCCCGCTCCCCTTCGCCAGAGCTTGGGCAGGGAGCTGCTGCGTGACACTGGGCCTTGAGCGCTGGAGATGAAGCTGGAGTGTCCCCTCCTGCCACCGCCTTCAGCCCCAGCCCACCGAATTGATGTGTGAGAGATAACACACCCCTGCAAAGAGCAGGGTGAGCAGAGGAGGATGGGAAGGTCCTGGGAGGCAAATGTAAACTGGTTTTTGGTGATGCTGGAGCACTAGAGCTTCTTCATGCAAAGGGTTTGTGCTGCTCTCCATGCAGGGCAAGAGTAGCCAGATGTTGACGGAGCTGCAGGAGGGTGGCTTCTGGAGATGCCTCCAACACCGTGGGTTTAGTCCAGGTGGGAAACGGGGATTTTGGCGCAAGAGGAGGGTGCGGGAGGGTGGTTGAGAGCTGGGGGATGCCCAAGCAATGCTGCCACCAAGCCCCAAACCAGCTTGCAAATGGCTGGACCCACCACAACAGGGTCTGACCATGGTCCTCCCCAGCCTCCTGCTCCCTTCCCTACGGCAGCCCGGGGAGGACCGGGGCTGGCGCAGCTCTCCCGGGAGCCAGCTCCCGGCGGGCGGGTGGGCGATGGAGGGTGGTTGTAACAAGCATCATTGCCGGCTTGCTGAGCTAGGCATAATTGTTGCAAAACCACCGCGCACATGCTGAGCTTCATAATTATCAGGCTTGTCTGCCAGGCTCTCCCTTCCCCCCGCACAACGGCACACTTGATTATGATTATGGTGGCTAATTTTGTCTGGTGCATCTTAGGCATATGGGCCCCCACCTGCTCTGAATATGCAAACGCCGCTGATTTGCTCCTCGGCGGCCGCACTGAGCCGGGGTCCATGGGCAGGCGGGGAGGGGGAACCTGCCCAGCACCGCGAACAAAGAAACCCCACGCGACGGCGCGGGCACAAAGAGCCGCCGGCGCCGGAGCTGCCTACGGCACGGCACAGCACGGTGGTGCCCGCGCCCGGCGAGGCCTCTGGGATTGCTTCCCATGGGCCAGATGGAGCATCTGTGATCAGCCAGAGCATGTGGCTTGGTGTGCACCCATAGCACGGTGAGCACGGATAATGCCATATGTAGATACCGTGACATGGAATCATAGAAACATAGAATGCACAGATCTAGAGCAGGAGTGTGGTGAGGAGCAGCTGAGGGACCTGGGGGTGTTGAGCCTGGAGAAAAGGATGCTCAGGGGAGACCTTCTGGCTCTCCACAACTCCCTGACAGGAGATTAGAGAGAGGACAAGGTGGGGTCAGGCTCTTCTCCCAAGGAACAAGAGACAGGACAAGAGGGAACAGCCTCAAGTTGCATCAGTGAAGGTTTAGGTTGGAGATGAGGAACAATTTCTTGGTGGGAAGGGCTGTGAAGGGCTGTGCCAGGCTGGGCAGGGCAGTGGTGGAGTCCCCATCCCTGGAGGGGTTTCCAGGCCGTGGAGATGTGGTGCTGAGGGCCAGGGGTTAGTGATGCCCTGGCAGTGCTGGGGGAATGGTTGGACTCGATGGGCTTAAAGATCTCTTCCAACCCAAACGATTCTAGGATTCTGTTCTATGCACACACCCCTCTACACAATCAGCATCCCCGGACAACCCCTGCTCCATCCTGGCTTTCCCACATTGCCATCAGCTGTATCCACACCCTGCAGCCTTGCGGGTCCTTCCCTGCCCACCACAAACCATTGTTTGGTGAAACCTTTGAGCAGGGTTTTGCTCCCGTGTCGGTAACGCTCATGAAAGCACCCGCGCGACAGGGAAGGGCGGCTGAGGTGGTCTCACGTCTGCCTCACCGGGACCGCTGTCAGGGGGGCTTTGCCATGCTAATGGATAATTAGATAGGCAGACAGACTGACAAGGATCCAGATGGATGGATAGATGCCACGAGGATCTGGTGACAGATAAATAGGCAGATGCTAATGGGCAGCGCAAACAACAGCTTAGACTCCTGCTAATTCCCATTGTAATTTTTAAGCTCTCTCCATCCTCCCCCCTTCCCTCCCCCAGTGCAGAGCTCCCACCAGCACATCCATCACTTGTATTTGTATTTTTTTTTTGCACAGAAGTAGCATAAATGGTTTATGAGGTGCTCTAAGGAGTAACGAGCAGCAGTGAGCGGAGGTGGGCGTCATGCGGGGGCTCAGGGACATGACACCCCCGGGGTTACCCTGGGACCAGGAGAGCCAGGCTGGGCTGTCGGGGCGTCTCCATCCCTCCTTCCCCAGTGCTGCTCCCGCCTCCCCAACACTGATTTATTTTTCAATTTAAAAAAAAATTTAAAAATAAAGATTTGTCCCTTCTCATCCACTGTGGAGATGGGGAGAAAATTATGAATGGAAGGGCGGAGGCCGAGGTGGATTTGAGCTGGAGAGCCGCGGCCAAGCAGGCGGCCGAGACAAAAGAAAGCGTCTTCGCTTGTTTTCCCTGCCGCCGGGAACCCACGTGGCTGTTGCGGGAAGGTGGGGAAAGTGGGAAGGGGAGAGAAATCCTGCTGGAAGGCTTTTGGTGGCACCCGCACCCTGCACTTCCAAGCCACCAGCGATGGGTGCAGCTCACCCATAACGGTGCAGCCCACCCATTCTACTGAGCTGGGCACCCCAGGTAATGAGATATGGGGTTGTTCATGTAGTTGGAGACCTTTGGTCTTTCCAGATTGGCAAGGACATCACCACCACCATTGCCACCGCTCTGTTCCAGCCTCGGAGGGGCTGAGCCTTGGTGCAAGCCAGAGTCTTGAGCATCCTCCCTGTGGGTACCAGCTCTGTTTTGCCTCCAGCTCCCACTGCCTGAGCTCCTCTCCCTCTTATCTGCCCATCTCCCACTTTACCACCACTCCCTGTTGTGTCTCACAGCCCATTTTCCCCTCCACGGTTTTTATTATTTCTCCTCTCTATCTTTCTCTCAATGGTTTCTTCCCTCCCCTCCTCTTCCTCCCCCTCTCTCTTCTCTCTCAAGGGTATTTTCTCTCCTCTCTGCCATCCCAGGAGGGGTCGGCAGGACCATGGCAGTGGGGCCAAGCTCCCTGGCATGATGTCCCCATGAAGCACAGGCAGGTCTCCTGGTCCTATTTCATGCTGAGCTGTGAAATACAGCCCAGGAGATGCCACCAACATCTCAGGAGAGAGCTGGAGCCTGCTCCGGGATGAGGAGAGCCCAGGGACTGATGCCCAGAGCATCACTACCAAGCTCCCTGTGCTTACCCGGAGGAGAAAAACACCATTTCCCTTATTTCACCCAAACTGATACCAAAGTGGGGGTTGGGGATGGGCTCCGGCCCCTCATCGCAGCCACACCGGCCGCGGGTTGCGGGTGTCTGCAGCGGCTGCTGGGGGGGCCGCATCCAGCACCGCTATGTAGGTCAGAGCCGGCGCTGGGAGGGAGTGTGGGGGCCCCAGCCTGGGATTAAACCCCTGGGAGCCTCNNNNTATATATGTGTATGTATATATGTATAATCTCAGCCTTTTTCTTGTTTCGGGCAGAAGCAGCTTGCTGATACAATTAAAATTTTTTTACCAGAGATGACCCCGCTGCAAATATTCTGGTTTTTAAAGAAGCCGCTTCGAGTTCTCAGCTACTTGCTGAGAAAGCGCCCGGGGGCTTTTCTGACGAGCTCCCGCAGGTATTCCCAATTTCCTTCGTTTGCTTTACAAGGTAGGTGGAAAAAAAAGAGAAATATTTCCCTTATAAATATAGATAGATGTATACGAAATATTCCTGGGGTTTTTCTTTTCCCTGCTCAGGTCCCTCTTTCCAGGAGTTTTCCGGTCTCTGCATCATCGTCATCTACCTCAGACCCAGCAGTTATGGGCTGAGGCGGCTGGGTGGACGTTATTAAGAGATGTGGGAATGATGAAGGCTTTAATCCCCAGTTTAAAAAAAAACAACAATCCCTTTTCTGGGCACAGATGTCAAGAGCTCCTTCAGTCCTCGATTCTTTTCCTTCTCGTCACAAAATGCCCTGGGAGAAATCCCAAAGGCAGCTTCACCCATCCCTGTGCATCACGTGAGGGCACCTCTGGGGTGACACCAGGACCCCCACGGCCCGTAGCCATAGGGAAAAAAAGGCAATATTGGGAAAGCGAGACTCAGAGAGGCTGAAAATACAACCCAGCCTTTGGGGAATTAATTTTGGACCAATTTCTTGCCATCACTGGCCAAAATCCCACTTCTTTGCGGGGGTCACCCTCATCCTTCCGCAGGCACCTGGATTTTTTGGGGGGGGTTAAAGGGGTGCACACATGGTACAGACACGGCCGTTGGCCAAGACAGACGGACAGACAGCATCCCCGGGGCGGACAGAATTTGGGGAAGGGGGGTGGCGATGGCATTGCCTAGATGAGGCCTTTAATTAAGATGCAGGAGCAGTACTTTGGGTGCAAAAAGCAGAGGGGGAAGGGTTAAGGGGCGGCGGGAGAGAGGGGTGAGAAGAAAGCCCGGAGAAAAGAGGGACCTCATAGCACCCGGCGGGGCTTGATGGCTTAATTACCATATTCAAATCTAATTAATTCCCCTTTGCATAAAAAGGCCACGGCGGGCGTGGGACCAGCCTTGCAGATGGCGTCTCATGCTCAGCACCATTTTGGGGCCGCCGGCCATCTTAGAGCGAAGAGGAGGAGGAGGAGGAGAAGGAGGAGGAGAATGGCTTCGCCCGCGGCACCGAGCATCTACCCGGGGCACCCGTCGGGCACGGGGCTGAGCTGGGTGCTGGCACCACCGAGCCCCATCACCCATCGCTAATGTGGCTTTGAGGAAGAAGAGGTGATTTAAAAGCAGGGGGGTGAAGGAATGGGGCAAAAATGGATGGGGAGGGAGGGGTTCAAAGCATTGGGGCATCATCTGGGGGTATCAGTGTTCCCTTTGTCCTTCACTGGGGCTTCTTGCTCCATCCCTGCATCCCAGGGTGTCCAGATGGGATGATGCCGGTCTCTGCAGGGGTGGAGATTGATGGTGGATGTGGGGATTAATGTCCCTGGAGGTATCTGCTGGAGTGGTGGGCGATGGGGAGCGAGGCGTGGTGGCGGTCCCCTAAAAAGCATCACTAACACTGCCCCGTGCCATGGGAGCATCCCAGACACATCTCCATAGGATGATCCCATGAGGATGCACCCCACATCCCTCCTGGACTTCCAGCCAGAGGGAAAACCAGCCAGAAAATCCAGCCTTGATAACCAGATACCCAAACCCCTTCCAGCACTGGCATTGTTTTGGGGGAAAATGAGGGATAATATTCCCCATCTCCCCATCGTGCGTCTGGGGGTGAAGTGAATCCCTGCCGGAAAACCAGCTCCAAGAGCACGTGCTGCTGACGGGCACCACGGCAGCCCCCGCACCAGCTGCCAGGCTCACCCTGGGAAAGGTGAAAGTTATTTTTCCTAATGTTTCGGACAGCTCTGCCGTCACGTGAGAAAACTTGGAGGAGTGAGGACCGCGGGGGATGTGGTTTTTCTCCCTTGACTGACTCCCAAGGATGCGATGCTGCTGCTGCCGCCGGCTCTTCTCCTCCCCACCCCCTTCCCCAGTGCTGCGATGAAGCCCTCACCCCAAAAGAGGCTTCCAGAAGGAGCTGGAAGTCACTTGTGTGGCTAAATCTAACGTCCACCAACAGGAAAAATGGGGTTTGGGGGGTTTGGATGGGGCAGAGCTGGAGGAGCTGTGGGTGGATGGTGTGGGAGGCTGTGCTCCCAGTTAGGGGCAAAGCAAGAGGTGACGGGGGGAAGATTCTTCTGACGCTGACAAGGATGTTTTTGAGTCATAGAGGAAGATTTCTAGACGCACATGAAAAAGGAAATAGGGGGAGAAGTCAATTAAGTGGCAACCAAAAGCTGCTACCGATAGCCCTGTCTTCCACCAGCTCTGGGGGGATCTAAACACTTTCAAAGAGGAATATAAATAAAATGGGGACAAAAACTGGAGGGTTTTTCCCCCAGAATAATGACCAAAAGATCAGCACAACATCCCGCAGCCTGGCAATCACAGCTGCCTGCCCAGACCCACCGGTGAGAAGCAGCCCAGCCCCAGTCCATGACGCAGCTCCCTGGTTCTCCCAAATTCCCAGCTGGAGAGAGCCCTGTGAGGAGGATTCGGGGAAAACCCAGTGCTGGCTGGCCGGGGAGGGAGAGGAGAGCAAGAAAAGCCCAAACTTACCCCATCCTGGAGAGGCGAGTGGGTCATGAGCATCCTTGAAGTCATCTTTCCTTGCTTGGCTCCGCGGGTGCTGCCCTTCCCGTGAGGGGATGTGACCCAACCAGCCTGTCCCCAACAGCCACGTCCAACTTTGCTGCTGCAAACCCGTGTTGGGAGCAGCCTCCTCCTGGCCCGCCAGCTCCTATGGGCAGGAATGCCCTGTCCACGGCACCCCATGGGACTCCTCCAGCCTTTGATTTCCAAGGTGAGGGTGCTGGGGGTGGGTGGTGTCCCCAGGGCTCTGCCCACGCTGCTCTGGATGCTCCACTTCCCTCTGGCTCCAGTGATGGATGCTGCTGGACCACGGTGATCAAAGCATGGTGGAGATTTCTCCTCTGCAAAAAATAAAACAGGCAATGCTGTCACTGCCAAAACCACACTGATAACCACCAAAACACACCAATCACCTCCAAAGCCCCATTGATCACCACCAAAACATACCAAACACCAGCAAAACCACACCAATCACCGATAAAATCATACCAGTCATGACCAAAACCACACCAATCACCTCCAAAACCATACCATCACCACCAGAGCTACACCAGTCTCACCCTGCTCATCACTGAGCCATCTTAACCAGCCCAGCCACAGTGCTGGGCAGGTCCACGTGGTCAAGACCATGCTTTAAGGGGATTGCAAAGGTTCCTCCAGACACCACCAGAACCTCAGTGTCTCCACACCCTCCTCTATATACAAAGCCCACTCTGGGTGTCCACATGGGTCCCTGCTTAGGGATGAGTCTCTGCTTGACCTCGCCAGTGGGGTCTAGAGAGAAGGTCGAGTGGCTCCATCACCCCATGGATCTCATCCAGACTTTATCCTGCTTTGCAGATGGGATGACATTGGCTGGGAGAGGAGTCAAACTTTCCCGGGAGCTGTGTCGGACGATGGGGGCAAACCCCCTCCAGATGTGCCCTTGGTCATCTCCCCCATCCCCCAGCACCCACTGCCAGCGAGGGGTTGCCTTAATCCACCCCAGACCAGCCTTTATATCACCCAAAACAACATTGCGTGGAGGTGAGGACTTCAGCCCTCGCTGTCTCCAGCACTCATGCCTGGGGTGGGGGCCGGGGGGACACCCACCAGACGATTCACTTTACTTCCAAAAACTCAACCCCTCCAGCACCCAGGGGTGTCCGATGGGATGAGAGGACCCCAAAAAGACCCGGAGACAGGGTAAGTTGATGGTGCTGCCCCAGCCGTGCTGGGGGGGACACACATGCACCACGGGGATGCCCAAGGGATGGGGTCTCAGACACAATGCTGCCATTGAGGGGGCCACTCTGGGGGTCCCGGCCCTTCCTGCCCAGACACAATAGGNCCTCCTTTCTGTCCCCCATCGGATAATGGATCCGCTTTGTGTGCTTGGCTGGACAAGGACTTTGTGGCGGAGAAAGAGCCGGTGTTTGTCTGTCAGGCGAGATCGGCCAAGAAAGGGATGGGGAGGAGCGGTGGCTGGAGCGGGGCCGCGTCCCTCGCCGCAGCATTGGCCTTGCACGGCCCCCGCGCCGACGGCAAGATTCCCGGCAGTGCCAGTGGGAAAAAGTCCTTGCTGGGAACTTGGGGATGTGCATCCCGGTGACCACGGTGCTGCTGGACTCTGCCCAAACCCCATCTCCATTCCCAGCAAGCAGCCCTACGAGCATCCCAGTGAGCATCCCACCAAATGCCAGCTCCCATCCCCGAGCCCAACACAAATCCATGGTGGGAGAGAGTCCATGTCCCCCTTGCCCTGCTCCAGCCTCTCCAGCCCCTTCTCTGGTCCCCACCAGCTGCCGTTCCTGGGGATGGGATCAGCAAAACCTACAGGAGATTAATTCTCCGGCCGCCTTGTCCTTGCTGGACCGGTGTGCGGGAAGATGTGCGGGATAATCCCTGACTTCAGCATAGCCAGAGCCACAAAGAGCAGGATTAATAAGAACTAGGCTTTAATTTCAGCAGGTCCCTTTTCCTGCGGAATCCCCAATTCCAGCACATCGGACAATTAAGGGGCGGGCAAGCTCTGTGGCCGATGTCCTGGCTGCTCAGGGATGGGAAAGCCAGCCCTGGCACCGTCCAGCCGGGAAAAGCACCGGATTTCAGCTCAGCCAAGCAGTCAGCGCTGCATGTGCGGGTACACGTGTGTGCCCGCGGTACATGCTAACATCACGTGTGCACCACATGGACCCACACGCCTGGTGGGAGCGAGCGCAGGGTCCCTCCGGCAGCAAACCCTGCCCAAAGTGGGGCTGAAAACTGGGATCATTTCCCATTAAAGGAATTCAGGGAACCGGTCACATTTAGCCCATAGGTTGGGGCAGGTTTTTTACTTGCTTAAATTCTGGGGTTTGAAATCGGGTCAGTGCAAATACTGGATTTGAATGAAAAAATGTGGAATTTTGTTGCCCCAAATGTTAGCCTGATAACGGGTTTCTCAATGTGCTGATGGGTCTGTGCTCACTGCCGGGTGCTTGGGGGGACATTTGCCAGCCTAGACACTTCCCGAGGGGGCCAAGGCGGGGATGTGACTCCAGGAAAACCCAAATCCCAGGAGTGGGGTCATCCCACCCATGGTTCCTCTGCAGGGTGGCAGCGGATGCCAGCCCAGGCTCAGCATCCCAAGACTCCCACTCCACACCCCACGCGTGGGTAGCATCCTGAGGTGACACCAGCTACGAGGCTGGAGGTGGCATCTCAGCAGCACATCATCCCTCTGCCCCAGTAGAGGTTGGTGTTGGCGGTCAGGTGCCCACAGAGGGTGAACATCTCCAGTAGCATCACCCCCGGGGACCCCCAACCCACATTCTGGGTGCTGTGGGGCTGAGCCAGGCGGCTCATCGCTGGCCGGAGAAAGCGGCTGGGCCGACAGGATGATTAGGGTGGCCTGCGGAGTAATTATCTCATTGGGCAACTAATACCCTTTCAGCGGGAGCGGGGTGGGGAAGTATTGTTCGGGCTTAGGGATTACATCAACCCGGCTGGAACAGACAATGTGCTCCCCCTGGGAAGAGGCAGCTCAGCCCCAGGGGGAGAGGAGGGAGGCAGGGGCTGAAGCTGTCTCAATTAGTGAGTGTCCCAGTGAGGAAGAGGATGGTGGAGGCTCATGGAGGGACGTGGGGAGTTTAGAGGGGAAGGAAAGCATCCTTAACCCTTTGTGCTCCTCCCGCGAAGGGACTTGATCCTTCACTCCTGTAGGGAGAAGGCGATGCCAGGAAGGCTGGCTGCACCCCCTCCTTCCCATGATGCCAGGGAAAGCAAAGCACAGCCGCTTCTCTCCTTTTTGTGCCTTTTTTTTTTTTCTCTTCTAGACAGCCCAACGCCAGCCTCTTCCAGCCTCCCTGCACAGCAGCAGCACGTTGGCCACTTGGTCGTTGTACTGGGGACAAGCCGGGGCCACTTGAAGAGCTACCCAGGCAGCGAGCAGGGCTCATCCCCATCCCCAACCCCAAAAACCCACACCACGGAGAGGGCGATGAACACCCCATGTGCCCACAACCCTACACCACGCAACACCGGGGCACCGCAGGCTCCTTGGCATCCCCCTGGAACACCAGCACAGGCCCCGATCCCACCTGGCACGGCTGCGTTGGGATGAGTTTTGGCCGGGTTCACGGTAAATGAAGCGTGAGGCCGGCGTGCCGGCGGCAGCCACCGCGCCAGGTTAGCGGCGGAGCGAGGGGCCGGCTCCACCTGGCCCTCGCCATCCGCGGGGTGATTAAACACGGGGCTCCCAGCTGCCATACATTTTTAAATAAATGAATAATACATCGCGGGGTGATAAATAAATAACGGCCACACATTTGAACTTAGCCTCTGAGAAAATCCTTTTAGTTCAAAAGGACCGGGGCGCTTGGAAAGGGGAGCCCATGCATTTTGAATGGGCTGCCATCAAGTGTCAGGGCTTGGCAAGGGAGACAAGGAGGGGGGAGGGATAAAATCAGCCTCGACATGAGCAGGGAGGGGGGGACGGGGATGAGGGTCCTTGGGCATCGCCAAGGGCGGCTCTGGTGGGTGCAGGGAGTGATGGCACCCAAAGCTGTGGGTGCCCCGATGCTGGGCGCGGACGGCCCGATGTGCCCCAAATCCTTGGGAAGGTGGAGGATGAGGATGGAAGGTGCGGTGGCAGGAGGTGAAGGGCAGCCCCTGAGAAAGGCGAGCGGCACATGAAAGGTCCGGTCCCGCTAACCCCGGCTGTGCCGAGGAGTCGTCCCCATTTAGCGGAGCAAAGGCAGCATTTACGCAGCAGTGGCCCGATAAAGAGGTGGGTGGCCCTGGAAGGCGGCCCAGGCAAATACAAGGGGATTAGACAAGTGAAAGGTGTGAGCGGAGGGACGAAGGGGAGGAGGATGCTCAGGGAAAGCCGTTAGCGGGGCATAACGAAGAGCCCTGAGCGGGGAGGGGACCGCGAGGCAGAGGCGGGTGGGAGTTGGATGGGAGGAAGGGTATTGTCCATATACTGGGGGGTAATCTGGAGAGATCCGTGTCAGAGGAGCTGGGCAGGGCTGGGATTCGTGCTGATGCTGCCCCAAGGTCTTGCACAGGGAATCTGACAACACCCGCCTGCCCTAACTTGTGTCCCTGCCACACACACGTGTGTTCTGGCCATGCACAGGCATGTCTAAGCCATGTGGAGCCATGACACACATGTCCTAGCCATGCACAGCCATGTACACCGACGTCCTGGCCATGCACACATACATGTTAGCCATGCACATGCATGTTCCAGCCATGCACACACATGTTCCAGCCATGTACACCCACGTTCCAGCCATGTATACCCACATCCTGGCCATTCACGTGTATTTCCTAGCCATGAACATGCATGTTCCAGCCATGCACACACATGTCCCAGGACAAGGTCCTGCTGGGACTCTCTCCCTCACCCTTTGCAAAGCCCAAGAGCCTCGGAAGCAACTTTAATTCTTGGCGCAAAGCGCTCCCGCTCGCTTGCATCGTTAAGTGGGTATTGATTTATTAGGCTGTAATTTAAGGCAGAACGTTTTAAAATGAACTCACACACCAAGCCCAGGCAGGAGAATAAACAAGCCCTGATTTATTTGCTGCCCACCTCTCAGCAGATGCCTGGCCGGGCCGGCAGCACCGCGGGTCTGGGGAGCTGCTGCGGCCAGATCCTGCCATGGGAAGACCTGGAGGGCAGCATCCCCATCACCCCCTCGCATCCCACTATGAGGACTGGGGAGCAGCCCCACATGCAACCTGCACACCCGCCCAGCAGCCTCACGCGATGGCCCCCAGCCCGGTGCTGGGGTGCGCGGGATGGGCAAGGTGGCAGAGAGGGCAGGGACAAGCTTCCCGGACCCTGGCTCGCCATCCCATGGGCCAGCAGGGTCTGGCTGGCACCAGGATGGGCAGAGAGCTTGCTCCTGCACTGGTGGCTCCCAGGACATCGTGCTGGGACCAGCGAGATCACACCAGCAACAACAGAACTGCCAGAATCACTCTGGAAGCTGTCAGTCGGATGAGCTGGAAGTTTAGATTGGATGTTAGGAAGAAGTTCTTTACTGAAAGAGTGGCCAGGCACTGGAACAGGCTGCCCAGGGAAGTGGTGGAGTCACCATTCCTGGAGGTGTTCAAAAACTGAGTAGATGTGGTGCTTCGGGATGTGGTCTAGGGGTCAGGGAGGTATTGGGACAAAGGTTGGACTTGATGATTCTAGAGATCTTTTCCAATCTAAATGATTCTATGATTCCATGGTTCCATGATTCTATGATTCCATTATTCTATGGTTCTATGATTCTATGATTCTATGATTCTATTATTCTATGTTTCTATGATTCCATGATTCCATGGTTCTATGGTTCCATGATTCCATGATTCTATAATTCTTCAACTTGGCCCCAGCAAAGCCCCACAACTTCATCCTTCCACCAAGCACCATGAGGCCGGAGCTCCGTCGGCATCAATCAGCCACGCTCCCATGAACGCACGGGATGGAGCTGCATGGTGTGTGGGGGGGGTCAATTCATCCCACTCCCCCCAGCCCCAAGCTCAGCATCCTGCCCCCACCAGCTGAGTCCCGGGTGTCAAACCCCCGCCAGGTCCCATCTGTGGGACTTGGCCACCACGACGCATTCCTGCGAGCCGGCCCCGGTGCAGCAGCTGCCGGCCAGAGCCGACGGCCACCGCCACGACGCCGGCAACTCGTCTTGACCTTGCTGGTCAGGTGTTGGAGGAAGGGGGGTGGGGAATAAAAAAAAACCACCACCCCCCACCGACCCCCTCGGTGCCGCCAGCCGTCGCCGGGCCACGGGGAGGGTTTAATGCAGCAGGGACCATAATGGGGCCGGCTGGGGGAGCGAGGGCGAGGAGAAATTAGTGTCAGTGTGTGTGTGCCTTAAACAAACCTGCGCCGGGGTGACGTGAATGAGGGCACAGCCTGTGTATATATTAGTGATGGGATCTGACCTCGCTGGGAGGGCTCCTTCCCTCGCTCCGCTCCTCTGGGCGTGGGAAAAAGGCCTGGGCTCTTTTCACAGCTGTTCTCGCTGCTGCACTGAGCTAATGGAGGGGCTGCCGGGCTCCCTCCTCCCCCCCGCCGCCTTTTCAGGCCTTCAGCAAAAACCCCCCTTTCACAGTCCCTTAAAAACACACCTCATTGTTCCCGCCTGGATTGCATTGAAATGCCACTCGCACCCCGTCTCCTGGAGCAGCCGGCCCCAGCGCCGGCGCGGCCGCGTGTGCACACGCGTGTGCAAGCCCAGGCGTGCGTCGGAGCACACGTGTGCCCAGCTTAGGTTCAGGGAGAGCGGCTGGCGCGGGGTTTCATCCCAAAAGTCCGCTCTGGGAGGGGTGTCTGGCAAGAGGAGGGAGGAAATGTGGAGCCGCAGGGGCTTTCCACGCCGTGGGCAGCTGAGGTGGTTTAAGTGCCCCCAGTCCAGATGCTCCCATCTCTCCCTTTTATCTAAACATAGATTTTTTTTTTTTTAATATAAGAAATGAGCCAAAAGGTACCAGCACCCACCCCTGATTTAGAAACCCAAAGGCTCAGCGAGCAGAGGGGACACGTGGCCGGTGGCCATGGCCCCATCCACCACCCAGCCATGGGGACCCCCAAAAACCCCGACATCAGCCTGAGCTCCCCTGTGACCCCAGCCATGCCCGCATTTCACAACCAGCGTTTGATGCTCCAGGAGCAAATATTCCCCATTAAATCCCCGCCTGACACACCAAGTGATGGGATTCTCCCAGGATGGGGCAGTTCGGGCACATCACACCTTGATTTCCCCTAAGATCCAGCTCGTGGCTTGCCCAAAAATCCTCTCGAAGCTCCCTGGAAATCCAAGATTTCTAGAAAACAATAAACGGCCATGCAGGGATCAGCCCTCGCCTGGTTTCCCCGGGAATTAGGGCAGGGAAAGTCCAGGCTCAGCCTCCCAGAGAGCTCCGGGGATGGCAAAGCCGGGGGTCCTGCCTGCCGGTCCCCGAAGCCGGTGGCAGCGACACAGGCGCAGCCCCCCCCCATCTCCAACCCCGCCACCTTCCCTTGTTTGTCAAGGCCCAGCCCCAGAATAGCACCGGGCTCATGCTTTCATTAAAAATAAATAAATACATTTCTGGTGGCGGTGGAGGAAGGCTGCAAACACCATCCCCAAAGGCTCAAAAACCAGAAGGCAACGGCGGCAGAACCCACAGTCACGATCTTTATGAAGCGGCTGGGATTTTTTAAGCTGATCTCCCGCTGTCCTTGGGTATGGGGGGGAGGCACCACCGCCTGGTGCTAGCAGCAGGACAGACGGACGCCGGGACAGCATCCTCGGGGCCCGCTCGTGCCTCCCCACGTGTTTTTCCCGCTGACCTTTCCCCGCTGCTCTGATAGATCCTTTCTGACAAAAGCAGGGACGTCGCACACCTTCCGTCCTTGCTCCGCGCCCGACGCGGGGACATCGCCACTAGCAAGTCCCTGTCACCGGCTATTAGGGGGAGAAGGTCTCTGCCACCGCTGTGCTCTTTCCGCATGAGCACCAGCGCCGGTGCCAGGCCGGGGGGGTGATGCCCCCAGCCCCCCATTACTTAACGCCCGTGCCCCACGTTCGCCGTTTATAAACGCAGATCTGTCCAGCAGCCGCGCATGGGCTCGTTCCTGGCGAGGACAAGCCCCGGCTCTTTGGAGCCAAGGCATGGAGACGATGCTGCGCATCCCTGCGTGACCTACATTCGGGGCTGGAGCTCTTCCCACGGGTGGGTGATGCCCACGCGTGCCCGCAGCCACAGGGCCCTGCCAAGCCAAAGCATGGACAGTCCCCAAAATGATCTCCCTGAGCTGGGAGGATTCCTGGCGTGGGGAAAGGGGAAAGGCTTCGGCAAACGTTGCTGGGTTGGAGCATCCAGGCGAGGACCAGCCCCACGCCTCTCATTTTCAAATGTTGCCATTTCCCCGGCTGGTTTTGACTTCTCCACCCAGCGCAGCCATGGAGTTTCCATAGAAACATGAAGATATTAAACTATAAATAATAATTTCTCCATAAAAGAAGAAAAAAAAGAAAGAAAGAAGGGAAGGCTCCAGCACATCATATAGGGCTGGTGGGGCTGGGAACAGACCTCGAGGTCCTGGGCACTCAGCCCCACTTGTGGGGGTCTCATCTCACCCCTTCAAGGTGGGTCCCATGGGTGGGGGATCCCACGGGCAACCCTCCAACACCAAAGGAAGGCCAAGCGCTCTCTCCACCGTCAGCACCTGATTTATCCAGGTCGGAGACTTCAGCCTGACATCTATAAAAATCAGCAGCTAAAGAGCCAGCCAGGCCATCCTAAAATAAATAAACGGGAGCTTGGCCACCGCAGCGACTCGTACCTGATGGGAAGGGGTTGTTATTTACTGGTGCCTGCTCAATAGTTATTTTCAAATGGCCTGAAGTTAAACACTGCAATGTTTTTCATTTTTCTCCCACTCGGGGATATGTTGTTGTCTGGGGCTTTTACCCTTTCTGTCTATTTAAGCAATACTTTAAAAATCATAAATAACTTTTTCTTCCTCTCCCTGCTATCAAGTTGGAAAATCAGCAGCTTGAGGTGGGAGGTGGCGGGGCTGGGGGGTGGCACAGGGCTCCCCCTCCCCCGGGGATGGGGAGATTGGGCTGGAACAGCCAAGGCCAGAAGCCACGACCTTGGGGCACACGTGTGGGATGCCAGCGGCCTGCGAAGACGGCTCCCGCCACCCGTCCCCAGCTAAAAGCTGAAGGTCGTGCTGCTGGCGCTGTTATTTTTAGGGCTCCAGCAGGCGAGGTGCCGGCCCTGCCATTGCGTGATTCCCAGCTGATCCAGAGCGGAGGTGGAGGAGTGGAGGTGGAGCTGCTTCCCAGCTCCCTGAACCCCAGCATCCCCCTGGCTCCCTCCATCCCTTCACACCAACCATGGCACAAAGAGCTCCTTCTGTCCCACGGCCGAGCCTGGGGCCGAATCCTGCCCAGCCAAGCTGGTACAGGCGACATGGGGCAGCAGCACCATCCTGGCACCCCAACAGCCAAGCTGGCCATGAGCCATCCCCATCTCCACAGCTGGGCCAGGCTTTTGGGGTGCATCCCATTGCTCCCGACTCACTCTGCTAGACCAGCACCGGGATGCTCAGCTTGGCTCCTCTCCCCATACTGGGAACCAGGACCAGAGATCCCCGGGACCGGCCAGGCTCAGCCCCAACCCACCAGCAGCACCCCAAGGCTGCAAACCACCCCCCTGCCCCAAAGTAGCCGGGCCAAGCACCCGGGATTATCCTCAGCCTAACATCCCCCAGGAATGAGATTGCAGCTTAGAGCCTAATGGAAAAGAGGAGAGAGATGGGATTAAAAGGGAAATAATGACTGTTTCTTTAGCAAGGCCGGGGAAATGAGACGGGGATTAGTGGCCTCTTTACCAGCAGCCCCCAATCCCGCTGGGCTGTCCCGGATCCAGCCGGGGCAGCCAGAGATGCCCGTGCTCGGCATCCCTCCGGCGGGTGACATTGGGGCTGGCAGCGTGAGCCCTGTGGGACGAGCCCGGTGGGACAAACCCGGCCAAACCACCGGCACCGGACCCAGCCCAAGCACCCACCACGTCCCTCTGCCCCCACCTCTGCCCACATGCGGACGGCACAAAAACAGTGGCGATCTCGCCACTATTTGCCCGCGCGGTAGTTTTCCTCTCCCTGCGGGTTTGCCGGGAGAAATTATAAAATATTCTGCGAGGAATAAAACATTGAAAATTAAAACTTCACTTGCAAAGGCACAAGCCCGAGAATAAACCTGAAAGGCTCCTTTCTCTCGCCTTCGGTTGCACACACCGCGCGGTGCAATTGGCTGCTTCCCTGGAATAGATTCAGTTGCTATGATACCAAGTTTGCTTTTAACGAACCCCAGAAAATTAATGGTATTCAGCAGATAAGTCCTTAAAGTGGAACCTATTTTAAGAAATTCTTGCTGAATGGTTTACAAGTAGTCAGGAGGGAGGAGAAGGTTTCCCGAGCACGGCAGAGCCTGCACCAGTTCCCCCTCTGCTCCCGGCTGGGATGTCGGGGTGTTTGGTGCGGTGTTTTGGGGTGTGCCTCAGCCTGGGGCTGCAAGTGGCGAGGGCAGGATGGATGCACAGCACCGGCTCCCCGCGCTGTGCACGGCGCATCCCTCCCACTGCTGCTCGGCCGCCACATTTCATCCTCCCGGCTGTCCCCACACGGCCTCGCTGCTGCTGAAAAGCTTCTCCCACCTGCCAGCAGCTTCCTCCAGAACCGCGGGCAGGTCAGCACAGGCAGCCTCTGCCCAAACCCTGCCCAAACCCGCACTCAAAGCTATGGGATTCATGCCTGGTCCAGCTCTTGGAGAGCCTGAGATGGTGGAAGCAGGTCTGGCATGGAGCTCCTGATCTGACAGAAACCCGCTGTCCCTTGTTGGAGATCAGGGCAGAGAAGCGAGGAGCTGGGGAAGGTTTTCCTTCCTCACGGCACAGTGCCCCATCCATCTAGCCCCACCAGCAGAGCATGGGCCAGCATCAGCCATTCCATGGGACATGTTTTCTCCAGGACCTGTGTCCCCATCGAGGAGACAAGCTGGGGGCTCCGGCCGCCGCATTGTGCGGCAGCAAAGGCTCTCGCCCAGCTCGGCACCACCACGGCTAAAGCATCCACGCTCCCATCGCTGTTCCCAAGCCACAGGCAGAGCAGCTCCACAGGGCACAAAAGACCATCTCTTCACCCTACACCAGATTTTACAGCGAACAGGGTCCATAGGGGCCATCCCCACTTTATCCCACACCATCTATCAGGTCCATGTCCTCCCTGTCCTGGGAAAGGCCCAAACAGGGTGAGCCCAGAGTATCTGTGCAATGAGGTGTGGAGGATCAGTGCCAGGGATCACAGAGATCCAGGACAAGGAATCTGCTGAACAAAGCAAGACCTGTCGAAGGGACACCCCTGCCTCTCGCACCCCACATCCCTCCTCTGCTGCAGACTCCAGCAGCGTCAGGTGGAAGAGGAGGTGCAAGCTCACACAGAAGCCAGGATGCAGAGGGCAGGGAGAGGCTGGTGGAGTGAGGGCTTGGGATGTTGAGCTTTTAATAGCTGGAGCTGATGCTCTTCTCCTTCTCATTTCTTGGTGCCAACCCAGCCAGGGAATTGATGCACCAAGGACTGGAGTAGCGAGGAGGGGAGAGGATGTGGCCTGATGCTACCACCCTGCTCGGGCTGCTGTACCCCTCCTGCCATGCCTGTCTCCCATCGGAGACGGTCCAGCGTGGTCAGGGCCTGATCCTGCAATGGTTTAAGCACATGGGTGCCTGAGTCCACCTGCAGAGCCTCCCCACTGCGGGATACCCAAGAGTGCAGGGCTGGACTCTGCAGTCTCAAAGGGGCCTTCCTCACCGCCCGCTCCAAGCTGCACCCCAAAACACACACCAGAATACACCACTCCCCCCTTCCCTGAGCTTCCCAGGAATAACTGGGACTGCTCAGCTTTTGGGGTCACCACTTAGAGCCTTTCCCCTCTTCCAGCATCATCCATCATCCATCGGGGCTGGATCAGGCACTACTCCTCTTGCATGGACCAGGAAGCCGGGGCTCAGCCCCGCATCCCTCACACCAGTGAGTGTTCCCAGGCACCACAGGGACCGAGAGGAGCCAGAGGAAGGAGGAAGGAAGAAGGGAGGCTGAGATGAGAGCACCCTCAGAGTGATGCTCCCAAATCCCCCTCTCCAAAGAACAAAGCTGCAATGTCTCTGCTGATGCAGAATAACTGACGAGCGACGATGATTTATTTCTCTTCCCCAACAGATAAACTGGCCTCGGAAACGGGTTTGCACTAAATTACCATTTGCATGCGGTAATATATTTAAGCAACTTTCCTTCCACTTCGTTATAAGCAGGGTTTCTCTGGGGGTTATTTCTGAGCTGGCCCCGTTTCATTTATCTCCGGCACACCCGGCGCAAGCGAGCTTAATTGTCGATGTGGAAATTAAAACCATGGCGGAAAAAAAAAAAAAAAGAATTAATAAAATAAAGGTGCCGGGTTTGTAGGTAGCCTGAGAAACCCCAGGTTGGAATCAAAATAATCACCCTGGCACAGGCGCTAGCTCTGGGCCTCAATAAATATGATTAAAGACAAAACCCCACCGAAATGTCCACTCCGCGGCCACGTTCGGCTTCCAGCCGCTCTCCCCCTCGCAAAGGCACCGGGGCCAGTGCCCCGGGGAGGCCGGTGGCCACCGAGGCCCTCTCCTGCCGAGAGGGCAGGGCTCTTCTCCCGGAGAACAGCGAGCGGGTTTTTACATTCGGTTCTCTAGCTTTATGATATCACATACACTCATACAGCTAGATAACCAAAGAGAAAAACCAACCCAGGTCTTTACCAAACGGGCCTCGGCTGCACCGTGCACCCGGGGGTGTTTCGTTCCCGTGCCGAAGCCCCCCAGGGTGGCCACGATCCGTGTCCCCTCGCCACCAATAATGAAGAAACCCCAATGGTTTGGGTGGGAGAGCAGGAATCTGCCCCGACGCCTTGGGATGGAACACACAACCCCAGCACTCCCCAATGCCCGCCCGAGCGCCTCGCCATCGGCACCCCAAAGGGCACCCGTACCCCGAAGTGGGCTCAGCCCCACGCAGCCCCCCATGGCCCGGGGGCCATGGCAGGGCAGGATGCTCCCCTGAGATCTGTCCTGCGGCCCAGGGACCTGTCTCCTGCCCCAGCCCCACATTCGCCCCCAGACCCACCCCGGAGGCTGCTCCCACTTTATAATTACTGTAAATTACTGGCACGGAACTGCTGAGTCATGAGAGTGGCTGGGGAAGGGACGGGCCCAGCCGAAAAGGCCCCCCCGGGGGTTTCCAGCGCACCCCCGCTCTGCCCTCCTCTTCCTCCCGCACCGGCTCCCTGCAGCTGGGCTCTGCAAACCCGGGAGGGACCCCGTGTACCCGTGGGGGTCCGGGCTGTGACTCTCCCGAGGAGTGGAGGGACATTCTCCATCCCCCGGGGAGGCCCCGTCCTTGCCCGCAGGGATCCCACGGAACCGGGAGGCTCCGGGCACCGGCTCCGGGCCGCGGCAGGGGATGCTCCCGGGGAGCTGCCGGAGCCGGGAAGCTCCGGCTGCTCGGAGGGAAACTCGGTGTAGCGACTGCCTCCGACGAGGAGAGGACCGCGGACACCGGGAAGGGAACCCGGAGAGGGGACTCGGGGAAGGGTCCCGACGAAGGCTCCCGGGGGCGGGGGTACCTGCTCGCCCCTCGGGGGGCCGGTGCTGCCCGCCGTCACCGTCGGCTCCGGGTCGCCGCATCCTTCCCAGGCTGGCAGGGTGGGGAGGAGTCTCGGCCCGGGATGAAGGCTGGATGGATGCCCTACGCCCGGTGCCCGTCCCTCATCCCGCTCCCCGGCGCCTCCGGGACCTGCCTCTAAAGTTGAGGCAGAGCCGGCGGCGGAGGAATGGCTGGAGGGCGGGGGA
>VZZY01006845.1:88462-101173 GCA_013400335.1 Eurystomus gularis | reverse complement strand
TTCTTCTTTTTATTTTCTGTTGGTTTTTCTCCAACCCTTGAATAGTAAATTTTACACACTAATATAATCAATCTATATTTATTTTACTTTTCTTCTTTCGAAATTTATATGAAAATTAAAAAACATTAGGGGAAAGAAACCTTAAAAAATATCAATTTATGTTATTACACCAGGCATCAGTTTTCAAGAAACAACACATTCCAAACTCAACTGCACAGTACATTTAGTGTTTGCTGTAAGATCTTCCTAAAATGGCCTCTAACAGAAACAGCAAATAAAGCCTCCAAAGCCTTTTGCTTTTTGCCTTTATTTAGGCTTTCTTTTGGAAGGCAAGAATATAGCTGGAAGTTCATCAGAACTTGTCATCGTGATAATATGCTAAATGATGATTTATAGCAAGAATAGTATTTTAATTTTAGCATTCTAATAGTATATCTAGATAAAGTAATTTGGCTGCATAAATGAATGGTAGTTCTTTCATGACCCTAAAATATACCTTTATAGCTTTATTTTCCCAAGCAGAAAAAGAGAATCAGGATTTCTTTCTGTAATACCATATAAAGCTCCCCTGTAGGGGAAAATCTCTATATAGAATGAGGACACTGCACTCTATATTTTGAAGGGCAAAAGTTGCTGGAAAAATGTCTACCAAATACATTAAAAATATATCTATTTTCTGCTGCAAAGTTCTTCTTTATTGGAGAATTATTTCCTTAGAAGAGTCTGCTAATGTGAGGGGAAGATAACAGAAGAGGGATGTTTCCTAGCAGTCTACAGTACAACGACAACTTATGTGTCAATGTTCATCATTCTCCTGCACCTCTTCTGGGGAATCAGCACCATCTCTCCGGAGTCCTGAGTCAAGACTATGGGTGTTTAGAGGGGTAGATGTACCGGTCACAAATGTCGGAATTTTGATTATTTTTGCACATATCCGCATTATGATTGCATATACACAGAAGCATTTGGTCCAACTGATGCACCCTATTACTGAGTATTATTAATTACCAAGCACAAAGGTATTTTTCACTTTTACTTCTTTAGTATTTGGAGGTGTTTTGCTGATAAAGCAAGCTAAATATGAGCTGAAGAGAGATGTTAATGAGCTTTTGCACGCCTCTGAACTTGCTAAAAAATGAGAACACGACTTTTATTTCAACATTCTCATCCTTATTAAAAATTGGTTGCATTGAACCCATTTTGGCTCTTTGGGGGGCCAATTTATCACCTGAGAATATATGTGTTCTTGTGTTGAGGCTTTGCTGTTTGAAGGCAAAGGAGAAGTTCACGTTATCTAACACGGCCTTTCATTTTGGCACACTCTGATTCAAGAGATCAGATACAACAGCTACAGAGAAAGATACAACAGATAAATTGCCTAAGAATTTAGCAGCTTCTCCAGAGTTCACTATTCTGAGTACTTAACCTTAGATAGTGGTCTCGCTCTACCACTCTAGCTTTATCATTGCTAATCTTGTTAGGTTCCCTCTACTCAACAAAAAGAGCAAGCCTGTGAGGAAGACGGAATGGCCCACTGTTTGTCATGAAATGAGAACTACGGGGTGCCCTGTTAAATGCTCAGGCAAGACATACAAAAAATGAAACAAAAAACCTCATGTTTAATCTATGAAAGTTAAGAGTTATAAAATACTATGGAAATCAAAAGCATACACAAGTTCCAAAAGTGATTTGAAAAACTTCAGGAGGTTGTCAAGGGTTGGTAGTTACACCTGATAAAATGAAAAGATTGTATATTGGTTCATACTTTTGTTGAAAGATCACATATTTTAAGGGAAAAAAAAAAAGAAAGCCTTTTCATTTGCCTAATATTGATACTAACAAGAGCTGTCGTTAATGAAAGAAACGTTTAGCCATTTGCCTGGTATACAATCTATACGGAAGTGCTGTTCTTCCCTATTAGTGGCTTTGATGTTTGAGTACAATGACATCAGAGCAATAGTGATCTGAGTAATTTCTGTTGTATAGCAACAGCATCTGTCATTATTCTCATCAGCATTGGAAAGAAGATTATTTCAGTTAGCTACATTTTAATCCACATAATAAATGTTAAAAGCAAGCATTAAAAAGCTTATTTAGTTACAAGTTGATCCTTTATTAATATTCTCACTACTAGATCCATCCCCATTGCTAGAAAATTAATCATTCCTTCCTGTTTTTCATGGTTCAGAATAATCTGCTTCAAGAGTTCCTGACAATACATCCTTAGGGTAATTAGCTAAAAATCAGATTTCTTGTTACTGCATTTCAATTTCAGCAAAGCACAAGGACTGAAATTCTACATATTCCACTTCTTTGAACAGTTGTTACTGACAATTTTTTATACCACCGGTATTACCATTCCTTTCTGTGCCTAAATATGATGTTTCTTACCAGCATGGGGTAAACTAATTAACTAATAGAAAGAAATAGTGGCATGTTCAGTAAATACCTGTAAACAGTCTCTTTGTTGTGAGAGAATTTGGTGTTTTTTAAGGCTATATCCTTACAGTGAAATTCTTTTTTACTTGAAGATTCCCATTTTTTGTTAGAATGCAGGCTGGCTAAAATTGAACCCTCTATCATGCTAAGTAAATGGTTTCAGGTGCTTCAAGCTCCCTGCCATAAAGGCAGAAGCCTAAACTCTGAGCTCTGCACCTTGAACCAGAACACCGGCAGTTCCAATAGAGTAACCTGGAAGTTAGAAAGTCCTCTGGCTTAATTAGAAAAAAAAGAATAGCAGTCTCAGGCAACCACAGACCCAGGAAACATCATTTTAGCCCAAAAATACATTTCAACGACAGCTGAACAATGTTTCTCAGCCTGTGTTGATTGTTTGGTTTTTGTCACTTGGTTTTGCTTTAGAAAGAATCCAGATTTTGACTTTTCAACATTTTTTAAAATCAGAATTCTCAACTTCAGGTCAACTCCATTAGCCATTCTAACACTACTAGCCTCAGCATGTTCAGGAAGTGAAAGAGTAGAAGAGAGAAAAGGCACTTCAGGAAAACCTAGGAAAAGCTGACACACATTACAGAAAAAAATAGGCATGAACACAATTTTTTGCTTCAGTATTTCAGAAAAAAGAAATCTCAGAAAGGGTAAATTATTGCAACCTGTACTTCTCAAAAGATACAAACTGGTAAGGGGGAAGTCAGTACTGTCTAAATTTGGAGCTAATCCAAGAGCTATTGCTGGAAGTTAGAATAGTTCTATACAAAATTGACCGTTCCCATATGTAACAGCATCAATATTCTCTGTTGACTATGACTAGACTGTGACTACAAAATAATTTAATTCTTCTGATCACTGACTGTCTTCTGAAGATGGAAGACCTTCAAGCACTGAGGAATGGTACCTCAAGCACTATCCACTTTAGCTACAAATATGGCACTAGAAACATTAATTTCTGATTCCTGCAATAAAAATATAGATACAGACCTAGATGTTGACCCATATCCATTACCATGAACATTCCTTTCTTACCATAAATAGGTCCACTGATTTTAGCAAGACTCATGTGAGTATCCTCACTCAATGCATTAAAGCTTGGAAGTCCAAAATAGCTATAGAGATAAAAAATTAACCAATAAAATGCCCCTGTCTGTTCCTTCCTTTATAACATCTACAAATTCTGAGCTTATTAAACTTAAATGAACCTAAAGGTTTTAGCTGCACTGTTCATTGGTTTTTCTCTGTATGCCTTTGTGCCACAGCAGGAGAGTTGCATGCTTTTGCAATATTAATATTTCTAAACATCTGGCATCTCCTATATGAGTTCACAGAGTATGTGCAGTGAAAATCTAAGGAAAAAATGTGAAACTCTAGTTTAAAACAAGTTTCCACAAATAAATCTCAACTAGCAATATTCTCTTCTATGTGATTGTTTCAATAATGTACATATTTCTATCGGAGACATTTTTTAAAAGGTGAATTAAATTATTTGAACAGATGAACTCCAGCAGTGTGGAATGGTGCAGCAGAAAATATATGTATCTATATAATCTTTACTTTCACTCTCACAACAAGATTACATTTACAAATTTTAAACCAGACTCCAAGGAGAGCTTTGTAAATTACACACACAGAGGCACATATATACACAGCCCTTCACCCCTACCTTTACGGATTTACACAGAAAAATGTAAATACATGTCATCTGATAGCACACTGCTTATCAGCTCTTACTTATCAAGTGTTAAAAATAAATAAAAAAAACCAAAATTCAGAAAGTTCTCATCACTGACCAAAAAAAAAAAAAACAAAACCAAAAAAACCAAATTCCTATTTCAAATAAGAAAAGGGACACAATTGCCTTATCTTTAAAAGTTGCGGAGAGGAAGAAAGGAGAAATGCCTATCTCAGAAATGATTTTGTGCTTAAAATTTAAAATGGCATGTTTATTATAAGATTGAATATGATCTTTATTGTTCTCTGAATATTTAATTCCAGCATAGGAAACCTAGGCACCCTAAAAGTAATTTTAGATGTACCAAACAAATGTTTTTCTCCGTTCTGTATTTTAATTAGTTTAGTGCTTTGTTTCTACTGCTTTTCATGAAAACTGGTCTATGACACATGAACTGAAAATATTATTCAACTCCTAGTGTCCATTACTTTCAGGGTGATTATATTTAGGAACCCATTGGATTATGCCTCTTGAGGTCATTTAATATCCCAAGAAAGTATGGAATTTTTAATGAAGGACCTTGGATTAGCACATATAAACTTAGGCATTTTAATGTTTTCTTAATCAAGATAAAACTTGTAAGATATATCTTGCCCATATGGCTTTTGCAAACACAGCAATAATTATTCTTGGTGCTGTATGTTTACTGTTTTGACTTTCTGTGACTTCTTTTGATTTGTTCTATGTAGTTTTAGCCTGTTTATCTGCCTATAGTATATTCTTTTTATGTAAAACATTAGGCTTCTCTATACAAGGTGAAATCCTTCCTAACTTGCAAACACCTACAGCTGTGCATGTTAGCAGAGTTAAAATGTTATGATAGATCTTTTAATTGTCAATCAAAATCAAGGTGAAGACCATTTGTTTACCAAGGCATTCGTGAAGCTAATATATTTCTTGCAGGAAGTGAAAAGGTTTTAAAAAATAACCCCCCAAATTCAGTGCTGTTAAGTAGCTCACTCTCACCTAATTAATCATGAAAAAAAAATCTCACCTTCTAAAACAAGAATTCTGTATTGTAGAGTTAAAGGGGCTCTGCATCTGTCATACAGATCCTTCAAATAAATAATACAGTCTGCAGTTTCATTATATCCCTCACTGTCTCCCATCCACAGTCCCTTTGATGAGTCATGCTCAGACTACTTATCACCAGAATGCACTTTTAAAACACAGCACATTTCAGGCTTCATTTACTTGATTCTGGAGTAAAGGAAAAGACTAGAGAGAAAATAGGGAGAGTGGTAGTTCATAATTCTCAAACTTCAGTTTTACAGAACCAAAATCTGACATCAGAAAAGTCATGTTATTCCTCCCAAAAAAAAGAACATTACTGTGGAAATTATGCAGTGGTTTATAGACAAAACAGAGCAGTTGCTTTCCAAGACCTCACAAATGCACACTTTATCAACCGCAGACCCCAAACAACACATCACTACAAATTTTTCAGATCTCCGTCAAGCAATTGAATTATTTTTCCCTATACACATTCTGAATGCAAATCATCAGCTATGATTATTCCTTTTCTCTCTGAATGCTCTGGTCAGCAGAAAAATGGCTAATTTGTCATTTGAATAATCATATGGCTTTAAAGTTACTACCTTAATTGAATTGAGCAGGGGAAACTTAACTCCTCCCATAGTTATTGTTGCAAGCATCTTTGCACTTAGCCTGCTCTACAACAAGTAAAATAGGCAAGCACCTCAGCTGCATCTCTGCTGCCTCCATTCATCACCTCTTTATATAGCTACAGCTGGTTGGAAAAGTAATCTTTCCTACCATAGATGATTTCCAAAGCATGCATGGGCTGGAAGAAGGTTTGTCTTAATTGAAGGGCCCGACGTGAAGCAATACCCCAGAAGTAAGCATGACCAGGCAGACTGACCATAGCTGAGATATCCTGAAGTTACGTCCCTATGCCAGAGGATTTCTTCTATAGCCAGCCTGGGAAGTGGTTGAAAAAACACCAACTAGTAGAACCTGCTTTTTCAAGGAGAGAAGAAAAGCAATATAATCTAATTAATCCAGCAGAGCTGCACTTTATCTCTGTCCCACATGTGCACAGGGAAAGTGAGGTGTAAGGCAGCTACATTGATTGAATCATTTTGATTCCATATTTCTCATTAATATATTGAATTTTACATTATTTAGCTAAAGTAGAGGCATTATAAATTTATGACTTTTATCAATCAAGTAGAATTATGGACATATCCCTTGCAGTTAACTCTGAGTTTTGCAGTTAAAGCACAAACTCAGTAGACTCAACTTCACAGACGTGAGAAAAACAGCAATCCTTCCCAAATTACAGCATTTATTTTTCATAGATAAAATTGAATTTGATGAGGTTTTACAAGTAAATTGTTAGCTAATTTAACATCACAGTAATTATAAAATTGGCCTCCTTGCATGAATTCAGTGGTTTTTTTTCTTTTTGAACTAGATTACATTATTGAAGTAGCTTGGATAAAAAATACATACATACAGATACACTTTGTCTCAAATATGTGTATCAAACAAAGGAGATGACCAGGAAATCATTGTTTCTTAGAACACAAAAGATAGGAGACTCAGTTCAAAGACAGCAGAATTGAAACAGAAAGTAATACTTTTTTTATATATAAGCTGCAACTAGAATATGAACTCATTACACCTCAGGACATTTTATCTGCCTAACATAGTAAAAGTCCTCATAAAGGATGTAAACAAATCTACGGAAGAAATTTCCATCAAGTATCCACCAAAGACCTTCTACTAAATATGTCTATAAAGACCTATATAAATACTGTATCTATCATTAAAAAGTCCTGAATTGCCAGAAGCTGGAGGGGAAGTTTTAGCTTGTTCTCATCCTATATACCATGAACTCCATAGTGATGTTGGCTAGACATTCAAAGCTGGGGTAAAATGAACACTTTGGTGTGGCCC
The DNA here is from genome assembly GCA_013400335.1 of Eurystomus gularis. Lineage (NCBI taxonomy): Eukaryota > Metazoa > Chordata > Aves > Coraciiformes > Coraciidae > Eurystomus > Eurystomus gularis. The sequence goes on along the minus strand of VZZY01006845.1, from coordinate 94,065 downwards.
AGGTTAGCCATTAGTGTTTTCTTAACTTGGATTTACTGATTTAAATCTAGCTGAAATGTCAAGCTTCTTTTTCAAGAGGTGATAAGGGAAAGACTTGATTAAACAAACAATGAGATTAAAAAATTGTACCACAATATTTACTTTTTATGTTCTTTATAATAAAAAAAAATCCTTTTAAATACAGCTGAAGAGCAGTGTTTTCCTCAGGCAATTCCACAATGAATGGTCTGCTACATATGATTTCCATATTCCCTTATTTTAGTGAGGTAGAAATATGCACTGTCTTATGTTTGATGTTGCTTTCTTCAGACTGACTGATTTTTTTCCTTCCATTATGCTGAATAGGAGTAAAATGCAGATTAACTTTCTCTAATGTAATTATTGTCAGTTCCTCTCCACTGTCTTCAACTGTTAAAAATACAGGGAAAAAAAAATTAATAGCTGTCCCTTCTACACCTGTGGAGAAAATGGGGACGCTGACTACCGTTTTGAAAGAGTCCTTTTCTAATGGTGTATTTCTTAAATCCTTTCAGATGGTTTTCACTTCAGAAAAAAAAGGCAAGAAGGAAGGAAAATGGAGAAGAATATCCAAAAAGAAAATTCTTTAAGCATGAGTAACAGTTACAACTTTTTTTAAATACTAGGCTTTCAAATAATCCATTACAACAGAGGCATACAGCAGGGAATAAGGCTCTCCTCTGAGCCATGACTACATCCTACCAACCAAACAGCTGCAAATCTAACAGTTCACGTTCTTCCCCACATTTGCTGGATATTCTTGGGACACTTCAAAATTACATGGTCTTTAATTTTGTAAATTATTTGCTAGAAGTACCTATGTTATTTAATGACAAGTTAAAAAAGAAAAAGAGCTCCTTATTCAAAACAGTTTTATTTAAACAAAATACCATGTTAAAAGCTGGCTATTAGCAACGGAACTTCTTGGGACTACATATGGCATCCTGTTTGGAGCACAAAGCAAGAGCAAGAAGTGGGTGTCAGGCACAGTGTTCATAAGGTGTGAACTGCAGCTGGAGCCAGAAGCAAGGAGTTGCTTGTCAATTAGAAGATGTCACAGGGGGAACAGCAAAGTTGCATCCAGTTTCCTATTCAGCTAACACAATGGAGGTGCTGGCAACCAGGAGCGCTACCAGCACATTGTGCAGGCAGAAAGCGGGCAGTTAAGGCTGCACTTGACACAGAGGCGATGCTTGGTGTCCCAGAGGCTTTGCTCAGGGCTGCTAGAGCTTGCACAAATGTGGCACCACAAGTCTCCTGATCTGTCTGGAGTGACTCCAAGGACAGCGGCCTCAACCCACACCTAGTGGTAGGATGTGACCATTCAGCATTCAGGTCTGAAGGCTCTCCTGCACCCTGTACTCCTCCTGAGGCTGGGGCAGAGGGCAGCAGCAGCATAGCTTGCAGGAAGCTGAGACTACACCAGCAGCTGAAGGACCAGGGGTGATAAACAGGGGATAACAGGCTCTTTATGGTGATTCTGAAGTGCAGAGCCCAAGACCCATACAGCACAGGAAGAGGAACAAACATGTATGCTTAAGCAGGCACAGGGACTCCTGCAACAGTGAAGCCTGGAGGCTTGTGACTTCTAGCAGAGGAAGGTGGCTCTTTCTACTCCTACATATATTCAGCTGAAAAACAGGTGTAAGGCAACAAGTTCTGACAGAAGAAGCATTTGAGCTGGCTGTGTCAGACCCAGAGATCAGAGCAACAAAGAGTTTCGGGTGACAGTGGTCAAAGTCTTGCTGATGCAGGGGAATCGTTTGCCACCCAGACCTGCTGTCTCAGAGTCTTGCTGCTTGCCAGGGCCCAGACATGAGCCATTGCAGAGAGATTTTCAAGGCCCCAGTCTTCTTGGTTTTGAAATTAAGTCCCAATATGTGGGCATTCACCCTTTCTTTCTAAAGTTTTCAGGTAAAAATAAGTTCAGAAAGCTCTAATGGTGTAAGGCCAGCAACCTCTATACTATGTTAACCATTATGAAGAGGACAGCAATTTGACTATATCCTCTGATAGTATTTAGGTGAAATTACCTCCCTCTCCTTCCTGATAGTTGTTTGATGGACTTCATTTGCCAGAGGGATACATTTATAGCTCAGAAAGGATGAAGGGTGCTATTACCACTGTGAACATCTAACACCACAAGATTAAACTGAATGAATCAATGCACTTGAATTTTAACTAATCAATGTGTTTTGTTTCTTCAAATTAAAACTAGTGAGATATAGATTCACTTATGACATCCTAAATCAGCTTTAAGACTTGTATAGAAAGTTTGTTACATCTGTAAGTAGAAAGAACACCCAATAATATTGTGAATTGCTCCACTAGTTAAAATATTTTAAAGTTACATTCAGAAATAGAACAAACAAGGTTACACTAAATCTTAAGAATTTCTAGAGTAATATCTTTTACCATCTGATCTGAAAGCAGAAACTTAACAGTAAGTCTTTATGCTCATTTCAAGTACTTGCAAGTGAAGTGTTCATAGAGATTGTCAGATAATTTAAAAATAAACACACAAGAAACTTAAATAGCTAACCTTGTTCTTAATTATTTTGATAGGAGTTTATTGCTCTGATTCACAAGCATTATCTCTAACTATACAGAGGATGCTTGAAGTAATGCAAATGTATAGATTCATTTTCCTCTGACCAGAAACAATAAAATTGTTCTCTTCTTCCCTTACAGATGAATCAACTATACAAGGTGGTCTTTTCAACTCTGCAGGTGCAGATTCTCATTATACAAAGCAGTAACTGAGAAATGATCAGAATAAGAGGCTTAGGGGAAGCATGTGGTTATTCAAAACTTGGGATATTGACAAACTATGGTTTGCAGGTGGGTAGCCTCTCTGAAGATTTTTAGTACCCAAATACTGACTACTTAACTAAATTGTTAAAGTACTGCTCACAGCTACTTGGAGACTTTTCCTTAATAGGCTCCATGTTCAACAGAGGGGGGAAGTTATTCACAAATAGTCAATATTTGTTACATAAAATGTGTTGTGAATGTACTATCCAAATTTAAAATAACATGATTTAGACCAACCTACTTGATGAAGAGTCCTCAGAGGTCAGTAAAGTTTTGATTTTCCAGTTAGCTTATTTTATAGCTAGTGCTTTAGAAGCCATCAAAACCATAATGAGATAGATCAATCAGATTGTTTTTATTGGTCTACTGCGTACAATTCAATATAGGCAACAAGAGTATCCACTGAATCAGACTTTGGAGGAATTTGTGTTATACCATGGAACAGTTTTAACCTTGAGGCTACTAGAAAAATTGACAGTTTGATAATTAATCAAGTGAATATGTATTTTAATCTGAATAGCATTTGTATTTTTAAAGTCTGTATGTGTAAAGTCTCCAAGTGACAGGTATGTCAGTTACTGAGATGAAAAACTACAGCATTTCAGAATTATATAAGGTTCTCTGTGAATCTGACACTTAGTGCACACCACAAAGGTCACCCTGATTGTTGTAGAAATCTTTGATCATCGGGCAATGTAGAGCAGCAGAGACAGAGACACTCACGTAAGCAGTATGGAATTTGTGTATTTTTTTTGCTATTATGGTATCAAATTTGCCAGCATCACGAATAACAGCCTTATCACCAAAATATAAGTTTTCCTTTAAAAAAAAGGCTGTTCAATAATGAAATTTTTCTGCATTCTAGTGGTTTAGTTTCCTATGTTTACCTGTAAACTTTTCCAAACATTCAATGCCTCAAAACATACTCTAACAATTAGTGCCATTAGTTTTAACTACACTGTAAATGCTGGCAAATATTCATAATATGCAGCAATATCTTTAAGTTATAGTCTCATTTTGATGCTGTGTTTTTCTCTGGAAAGAGTATATGTGCATCTTTACATCCTACAGGAAGGAAAGGAAGACCAGGTTGCCAGTTTGCAGTGTATTTAAAGGTCACAACTCCAATCATGATTTGACTATTATAAATAGGAAGTACAGTAAGTGAAAAAGGTTTCAAGAGAGCAAAAATAATTTCCCCTCTCTCTCAAGAAATGCAAATGAGACTGGAACCTAATGTCCAACACAGTCTGGCATATGAGTTAGTGGCAGGAATGGCAACTCATTTACCAGGGATATTGTTTGTAAATTACTAACCCTGGTCATGCAAAAACAGACCTCTGACTAGTGACAGGTTGTGAGTAAATTTTCTTCTGGAAGTGGTTTAACAGGAAAATCTTATGACCAGGTACGTAAGGAGGATAACTTACTATGTAATCCTATAAAACACAGTAATCCTGGCTATAGATGTAAAAGCAGAAATCAGGGTTTCCTTAAAGGTAGGTTAATTTACAACCTCAAGGGTATTCCTCTACTCCAAATGAAATACCTGTGGTGCAAACAAGCTGCCAGAGTTACCTGGGCAAGATGAGCAGCCTCCTGTGCAAGTCCCATGCCAGAAGATAGTCAGAAACAATGCTGAGGAAAGGCCACTAGAAGAAGAGTTACCCACACAAAACATCAAAGACAAGTTAGGAGTGAATAATACAGTGGGGCCACCACTACTGAGGACATGAATCAAGGATATGAAGAGCAACTGAGAGTTTTGTAATAAACTGACACTGACAGAAAAACGCTGGGTACTTGAAGGTAATCCTTCACACCACCAAAAAGAAGTCAATCCCAGGCATAAATACAGGTTGGGCAAGGAGTGGATACAGAGCAGCCCTGAGGAGAAAGACTTGGGCGTGGTGGTTGATGAAAAGCTCAACATGAGCCAACAATATGCAAGTGCAGCCCAGGCGGCCAACTGTATCCTGGGCTGCATTAAAAGAAGTGTGGCCAGTAGGTCGAGGGAGGTGATTCTGCCCCTCTACTCACCTCTTGTGAGACCCCACCTGGAGTACTGTATCCAGCTCTGGAGTCCTCCGCACAAGAAGGACATGGACCTGTTGGAGATGGTCCAGAGGAGGGCTACAAGGATGATTAGAGGACTGGAACACCTCTCCTATGAAGACAGGCTGAGAGAATTGGGCTTGTTCAGCCTGGAGAAGAGAAGACTCATGGTAGACCTTATTGCAGCCTTCCAGTATCTGAAGGAGACCTACAAGAAGGCTGGGGAGGGGCTTTTTTACAAGGATCTGTAATGATAGGACAAGGGGTGACGGCTTTAAACTGGAAGAGGGGAGATTTAGATTGGAAATTAGAAGGAAATTCTTTACCCTAAGGGTGGTGAGACACTGGAACAGGTTGATGTCCTGGTTTGGCCAGGACAGGGTTAATTTTCAGCAGAAGTTGGGGGGGGGCCCAAAACCAGGCCATTCCATACCACCTGACATCATGCCCCCAGCGCAGGTTCTGTACCAGATGAGGGGTACACGGGTCCGGGTCCACTCCACACATCTGTATGCTCAGGATCACTTGTTTTGTACCTTGTTTTGCTTGCTGTTGTTGTTCTGACTGTTTCTTGTGTGTTATCGTATTAAATTCTCCTTATCTTGCACCCCAGCTTTTGCTCTCCTGTTTTTTTTACCCTTCCCACCAGCAGTGGGGGGACAACGACATGTGGTGCTCAAGTCTCAGCAGGGACTAAACCACCACAGTTGCCGGGG